>CM049806.1:4903186-4993186 GCA_027422405.1 Ptychobarbus kaznakovi
TTCCGATGTTGGAGGGTGAGGAGGTCCTCAGCAGCGAACTGAGGCGACAAGGAGATGTGGGGAGGAGGCAGGTGTGTGCCCACTCGTGGCACTTTGGCGGCGGGGTCACCGCTGCCACAGTTGGGTGGGGTGGGATGGCATGAACTGTCCAGGACTCTCCCTGTAATGCCCCTGCTTTGGCGAGGGCATCGGTTTGGTCATTTAAGTCTTTGTCTTGTCCTGGTTGGGAGTGAATGACTTGACCTTTTTCCAATAAACGACCATGTCGTGTTCAGTGACGATGGCGTCGCTTGCTCGGAAGAGTTCTGGTGCTTGACAGGCTTGTTGTTAGTTGTTAGCTGTCTTGAATCCATTCCTTTTCCATCCAGTTAGATGGCATATGAAACTTAGACGGGCATAGTTCGAATCGGTACAGATGAGGAGTTCTCTGATTTTGTGGGTTGCAGCCACTTGTAGTGTGATGAGGATGGCTGCTATTTCTGCATATTGTGATGATTGTGGGCCAAGTTTGAGTTGCTGCGGTGGGCACGGGTCATTGTTGAGCCAGACCACACCCGCTCCCGCTTGTAACTTGCCCTCGCGATTGTATGAGCAGCCATCGACATATGCTGTGGGCATTCCTGTACACACATTCTCCTCGAAGTACCGATGATTTGTCGCTTGCGGTCGTGGCAGTTCTTTTGGCTCTGCTGAGGTGTCCAGCGTGTCCGTTGAACAGTTTTGGCATGCCGCAAGCCCGTTTCCAGTGAGGATTTGTAGTTCTGGGCATATCTTGCCTCCACATCCCGTCCTTGGAGTGTCATTAGCCAGGTAGCTATGCGTGCGTTGGTTACCACGCCATCTCTGATTCGTTGACTGTTGAGGAAGGTAACTGGCTGGTGGCAAGTTTCGATGATGACTTTCTGTGCACCGATGTAATTAGAGAAACGCTGAATGCCCCACACAGTGCAAAGCAAAGCTTTTTCGCAGTGTGAATATTTGCATTCTGGGGGAAGCAGCGTTTTGCTGGCATAAGCGACCACTCGCTTGTCCTTATCATGGAGCTGGTATAGACCCGCACTGAGGCACTGGTCAGAGAATCCCGCGTCCAGATAGAATTCCTTCCCTGGGTCTGGGTAGGCGAGGCATGGAGCAGAGCGCAGGCACTGTTTGAGCTGGCTCATAGCTGTGTCCTGGGCCTTCGTCCAAACAAAAGGTTCGTCCTTTTTCAGGAGGGAAGTTAGTGGTCGTGCGATGTCAGCGTAGTTTTCGATGAACTGTCGTGAGTAATTGCACACTCCCAGAAAGCTTCGCAGCTCAGAGACGTTAGTTGGTGTTTTTATGTTTTGGATTGCTTGGGCACGGTCAGATTGTGGCTCAATGCCGTTTCGTCCGACGAGCAGTCCAACATAATTCACCTTGGTTTTGCACCATTGTCCTTTGTGAAGGGCGATTTTAGCCCCCGCTGTTGTCAGCTGGTTCAGGACATGGTCAATTTCTTTGAGGTGGTCTTCCACACTTGAACTTTTCATTAAGACGTCGTCTACGTAGACGAGGTTGCCTCGGACTCTGGCGTCAGGGCATGCTTTGTTAAGAAAAATGTTAAATTCTGCCGGTGAATTGGCATAGCCAAAGGGACACCGTGTGAAGGTGTACTGTCGGTTGCCGAAAGTGAATGCCAGCTTATGTTGGTCGTCGGGGTGGACAGGGATCGTCCAAAACCCGGAGGCGACGTCCAATGTGGACAGGATCGTCGAGCCTTTGATTTTTGGTATTTCTTGGTCCAACTGGGTCATAGGCCATCGGGACAATGGTCCTTGCTGATTCAACTTGCGGTAGTCGATAGTGGGCCGCCATTTGCCGTTGGGTTTTAGGACTGGCCATATCGGGGCAGAATATGTACTGTTACAGGGCCGGATGACCCCCTTTTCCAGCATGGAGTCAACAATTTCTTGCACTGGCTCATATGACGCTATTGGAATCTTGTACTGTCGCACAAAGGTGGGTGGTGCATTTGGGTTTGTCGGTATGCGCACCGTGTGGATGTTTGTCAATCCACAATCTAGAGAGTCCTTTGCGAAAGAGTCCTTGTACTTCAGCAGAACCTCTTTGAGTCCTTGGCGCTCCACTTCGTTGTGGAGGGCATCCGCGTCACTCAAGATCTGTTGCATTTGAGTATTGAACCTCCGGCGTAGGGTTTCTTCTGCAATTAAGTCCTTAAAGGGGCATTTGCCCCGCTGCTCACCTGTGTAGTGTTCTGTCGCAGGCTGGTTGAGACAGCATAGACAGTGAGGTGAGTGTCATCCATTAGTTCTGACCGGCAGACGCTTTCTCTGGACACTGGCAGGATTGAGGTGATGGCAATGACTTCATGAGGTTTTGTGAATGTTATAGTGTCATTGTATCCATCTGACATTAGTTGAGCTGGTATGGGGCCTATGACAGGTACCATCAGTTCAAAGTCATGGAATGCCTGGTTGATGAGCCATCCCAGGTGGCTGGCTTTGGGAACATGGATGTCTTGGGCCATACAGTTATTGAACAACACATATATCACACGAGATGACACTTCAATGAGAGGTGTAGCTTCCAGAGTCAGTCCGAGTTTTAGGCAGGTTCTGGAAGGTTGGAAGAAGCTCAGCTTACTGTTGAGAGTTTGGCCAGGTCGCATGTTGAGGCGGACACTGACACTTTTGCTGTAGGCAGGTATTGTGGCTCCTTGTTCCGTAATCATAGCGCATGCGTCCGGCATGGTTTGACCGGATTGGAGGTTCTTGAGATTGACTGAAGTTGTCAGTTGGTGTGACAGGGGAGCCCATATGATGTTGTTTACAGTGTCAATGTGAGCATTGAGTCGAACCATGATATCCGCTCCAATGTAGATGTCATGCGGCAGGTCTGGGATGACGAGGAAGTAGTGACTCAGCTGTCTGTTGTTCCATCGTATGTCCAGAGCGCAGATGATCTTGGAGGTGGCCATGTTGTCGACCAGGGACTGAGAGGGTAACGGCTGTGCTTAGTGACATGTGGTAGACTTTGACAGCTCTGCTTCAATGTTTTGAATAGCTTCAGGCTGATGGCTGAGTTCTCTGCCCATAGGGCTAGTGCTGCCTCGGACACTGACGTGCCATGAACCTCTATCGCAGTCATGATTTGAAGGAGGCCTGTGTTTGGTTCAGGCTCGTGCAGCGAGCAGAGGAGAGGGTCGTTGGCGTTTGTGCTCGGCCCAGACCTGGGCTCTGTTACTGCTCATCGGTCATTGACTTAGGGGTAGTGTCTGTGACTTGACACTGTGACTCATTGGAGTCTAAGGACTTGTAAGGCAGAGGCTCACGGACTTGTGTCCAAATCTTTAGGTGCTTGAAGTCTATTAGGGGTTCAAAACGATTAAGCAAATCTTTTCCAATGAGGAGCGGGTACGTGTTGAGTGTTGACACGTATACAGGATGGACGAAGTCCATGGGTCCCACTGTTAGATGGATTGGGGCCACATGTTTTAGTTGTAAGCCCGTGTGAGAGTATGCTTGTACGTTTAGTTCGCACCTTTGGAGCTTGAGGGTGCCATTAGTCCTCTTCGTTAATTCTTGGACTTCTTTGAGAAGTTCTGTAGACATTAGAGTGATGTCGGCTCCTGTGTCCAGAAGGGCTTCGACTCTGATGTGTCGTTCGATGATGATGGAGAGGTAAAACTTTCTTGCTATACCCTTTTCAATGAGATCGCCTAGGAGTTGAGGAACTGGAGTTTGGGAGGAAATATTTAGGATGTCAGGGCTGACCTGGCGTTCTTCGGAGGAGTGGCAGATGACTAAGACAGCGCTTTCAGGAACTTGAGGATTTTCAACAGCAGGTGTCTGCTGAACGCTGCTGGAGTTTGGAGTATTGGGTGCTGAGTTAGTGTTTAACTTTGTTGCTGGATTTTCAGGTGGGGCTTCATGTCCATCTGAAGTTAACGTGTTTATTGTACTCTGAGCCTGAGGTGAGGCGGTGCTGTTTTCTGTGGCTGATTCGTTTGTCTTGTCGCTGCTTTCTCGTCCGTCAGCTAGTCAGGCTGAATCCGGGTTTCCTTTCTTTTCCCACTTCTTATCTTCCTCTTTTCGTTGAAAGAACTCCTTCATCATCATTTCCATCATCTTCTGTGAGTCGAAGTGCGGTGGTGTTTTTCATTCTTGTATGGACTCAGTTGGAGCTTGGTCACTTTGGAACCTTGGTGAATTCTTTCGTCGATTCCTTGGGCTGGTCGCCTTAGGGTGAGTCTGTCGCTTTCTGTTGGAGTTTCCATTGGATTCCCATGAGCGTTGCTCTCTTGGGTTCCGCGATCTCTCCCATTGCCTCTCCTGAGGCCTTGCTTGGTCCCATGACTTATCCCAGTGTCGTCCAGGCGAGCGTTGACGTCCACGTGGTCCATCCCATCGGTCATACCTCTGTTTAGGTCGGGTTCCAGCGTGTGAGTCTCGTTCTCTGTTGGACGGGGGTGCATTCCACTCCCTGTGTGGTGGCTTAGCACTGTCTTGGAGTTGGGTGCCCTCCAGCGCCAGTTCTTGGTGTTGAGTGTTGAAATCGAGAACTGCTGGGGGTTTTGCGCTCTTTTCTGAGGCCATCTTTTGTTTGCCGTAGGCTTTTTGCACCAAGTCTCGCAACTGCTGAATGTTCATTGTTCGTGGGCATGCGAGGACGCCAAGATGGTGGCTTATGCCAGGATGAAGGTTCCTCAGGAAGAGAGTTTTAAAGTTCAGTTCCTCTTCCATGTCAGATTCGTTACGAGTTCCAAAATATGCTTGTCTGAGTCGACTGTAGTAAGCTTGAGGAGTGTCGTGACGTCCTTGTCTCGTCTCCAGGGCAGCCACTAAGCCTTGATCGGACTCAGGGTCAGCAAACTCTTTAATGAGGGCCTTTTGAAGCCGTTGATAGTCAGTCTTTGTGTTAACAGGCTGCCGGTCAAGGAAGCTGCGTACTTCAGGACTGGATGTCGTTCGGAGTAAGTATAGTTTATCTTTGTCCGTAACATTAGGTCGCATTTCCAGATGGAAATCAATATCTTGCAGATAAGCTTGGACATTTTGGCTGTTTGGCAAGCTGGGGTTGAATTTTCCGATGTTTCGGGCGAGCTTGTCAAGATCTTTAAGGTCCAAGCCGTGCACTGACCTGCGGCTGGCTGCAGCAGATTCTTTTGGTTCCGTCGTGATATAGCGTTCTTCCGACGGCGCTGGTGAATGTTTTAACACCATCCCCTCTATCGTCGGTTCACGTGTCGGTCTATGAACAGGTGACCCAGTTCTGCTTAACGGGGGTGCCGTTGGTGCACGCCCTGTACTTGACGGCTCACGGCGTAGTTCATAAGCATGCCTGAGTTCCTCTTGGAGACTTTCAGACTCCTCTGTGACGTAGTCGAGCTGTCGTGTTAGGCGGCTGATCTCATTCCTTGACTCAGCCAAATGAACTTCGAGGGCCTTGATTCTGCTGTTTTTGTCCCTGAAGTCAGTCTTTGCCTTCTCCAGTAGCTTCTCTGCATACTGTAGCTTGTCTGCACGATCAGCGAAGTCCTCTTTGAGCTGCTGCATTTCGTGGCTGGTAGCTTCTAGAGTCTCTTTTAGCCTGTTGGTCTCCTCCTCGGTGTCCTGCTCCACCTCATCGGTCCCTTCCTGTCGTACCTGAGCTTCACGTTCCAGCTGCTCTATGCGTCGTTGTGCGCTTGTCAGCTCCTGCTGGCGTTGTGCGGCGTGCTTGTCGCTCAGTTTGAGGGTGGCGATGAGGGTGTGGCTTAAAGAACCGGTGATCTTGGCTAATTCTTTGTGACTGTAGTTTTGACTTGGGTCTTGTCTCATAATGCTTGCGATGTTGTCATCTAGTTGATCCTGTGTCTGATGTTGGAGTGCTTCAGCAGCTTTAGGGAGTATGCTGTCTGTTGTAACACTTAGCCACATTTCAAGTCCTTCCCAGTGACCGACATGTTTTGTGATGTTTGTGATTTCTGTTTTGTGAGACATGTTTTGGCGGGTCAGGGAGATCTTGGACCGAACTGACACAGACCTTGAATAGGAAACAAAGCAAAAACAAAACACAAACAAAACAAACAGGGGTGTAAATGTGCACAGTGTAGTGTATGCTAGTGTTGAGTGTGTCTCTGTGTTTGTGGTCCTCTGGCAGGTGCTTCTAATTCGTAGTCTCTGCAGATAAATTATTGGGCACACATAAGGGCAGCCCAGCTGTGAAGCAGAGAAAGGAAAACACACACACACAGAATGGGTACACAAGGACAATAGCACTAAACTCTTTTAATAGCAGATTTTCTTCTTTTCGCTTTGTTAAGTCTGATTTAGAAGGACGCTTCTAATCAGAGGATTGTAGGCGAGATTTTCTCTTTTGTAATAAGACTGGTATTGCTATTTAATTTTCTCCTTGATGGAGGAAAATAACAGCAATGACAGTACTTGTCCCTTAATGGCAGGATTTTATACCGCGACGCTGGTCAGCGTGTGTCACGCGTGTTAAAACTTTTGCCGATGTCTATCTTCTCATTGCGCCTGCTTTAACCTGGGGGAATAGGATTTCACAATAGAGGGTAAATGGTAAACAGTTTTGAATGTAGTTCTCAAGTTTCACACACATCTGTTCAATTGTGACATTTCGCTCTATTCGTGATCTTTCCCCGGCCAAGTCTTAAGCAAACAAGTCAAATTGGAAGTTAGTAACAGGGAAAAAGAAAAGAGATTAAGATTTATTCCCAAGATTTAAAACTAATACGTTGGCACAAGGTGGTGCTGTTGAGTGATACGCTTAGGTTGGTTTGGCTGTTTACAAGGTAAACAAACTGACCTAAGTTGAGGAAACCTTAATCTCCCTTTTGGAGTTTTCTAATTAGAAGGTTACGTTTATGCTCCAGATTGGTGAGAAATGACTTCGACTGTATGGTGTCACTGTCACTTCTCCAACACAACACTAGGGGGAGCACTATCTACTCTCAGGCCTAAGTAAAGAGGACTAATTTTAATTTAATAAAATTATTTTAATTAAATTGTTATTAATTTTACTTGAGTTAATCAGATCACCGAAGGAAATGAAGTATGGCCTACAAGGGGCGCCAGACTTGTGGTAAGTCTGAAATTATAATTAAAATTAGACTTTGTGGTTTCTAATTAAAATGTATGATGTTATAATTAAAATTAATAGGATTCACTTAGGATTAGAATTTACAAATGCAATCTGCAATTGAGTTGATAAACCAATATTGTTGCAAAATGTAAACAGGAAGTGTAATTAATTATTAAATGTAATTAGAATTTTCGAATTCATAATTAATTATCAAATTAATTTACAGCTTCCAAATCACTAGTTTCGGATTCCTATAATAGTAATTAAAATAATTTACAACTTACTCATTCCTCATTGTCATTACCATCAAACCAAATTAATTTGTATCCTGATTACTTGTAAACAAAATTAAAAATTTCTGGCCCTCTTGATAATTAAGGTTTCACTATGGTGGTCAAATTATAAGAGCGTTTATGATTCATAAATGGATACTGTTGTTGCTGGAAGCAGGAATTGAAATAATTTTGTTAAATGAAATTAATTCAAAATTAATTTGTAATCAATTGTGACATTCAACTAACAATTAAAAATTCCTAACAATAGCGCTTATCCATTGATGTGTTTTAAAATCATAAAAGCCATTATAATTGAATGAGATCAAACTCACCATATAATCAACAGTATATTAAACCAACCTGTGAAAATGTCAGACAGATAAATGGGTATAACATTCACACAGCCAGCTTATCAACGTATGTTAGTCTGTTAACTGGGAAAATAGAGGGAGAGAGCAAACGGAAAATGTGAGTGGCTTTTCACACCCACCCCCTTTCATTCACTCATATGCAAACTCTTTAAATGCTATGTGCTAATCACTAGCCGTAAGGCAAACCGCATTGCATTTGCTACGCTGCTAAACTTCTTTGTTTCAGTTAGCTTATATGCGCTAGTGCTATTAGCTTACATGTGGCTAAATCTCCACGTGGCTGAACTGGTCGCTATGACGACCCAGTGCCTGTAGGAGAGAGAGGAGAAAAAAAAAAACTGTGCTCCAGATTAATCCTTCAGATTAGTCAAGCATTGGTCAGATTTGAATCTTTACAACACATAATCTCACTCGTTTAGGGCGAGATAAATTTATCTACGGGTTACTTATAACCCAACAAAGCCTCGGCGGGCTATTATGCGAATATTTGTCTGTTTAGACCGCACACATAACAAAAACAAACAACCGATTGCAACATTTCTCCCTTTCTCAAGACGACTGGCCACTCCTTTGAGCGCCGTGCGTTTGAATTCACTCGTGAAATCAAATAATGGCTGAGAATTATTTAAATAGCTATTTTAAACATTCCACACCCGGGAGATTTGAAAATATAGCGGGGTTTGAAAGTGGGACACGCACTTACAAATCAAACTATACAGGCCTTCAATCAGAGCTCAAACGAGGGACACGCTCATTTGTCTCTTTTATGCGCTTTAGAGCGACTTTTTAATTATTTACTGCAGTTTCTTCTCACAAACTCGAGTTAAACAAATACCCTCTCTTTCATTCAAACACACTGTGTTTCACAAACAAGAATGCAATACCACAAATAACCGCCTTTCCTGTATTTACTCAGTTTTTCCGGATAAAAATTGAGAAATACCCTTTTGCCTCTGGTTTGATTTTCAGATTAATCCTTAATAATGCCCGCATCCTCCACCATTTGTAATAAAAGTTTAATATAGAGCTATTATTTCAGCTCCGGGAATTAGTTATTAAATATTCAATATTGCTTGGTTAACAGCAATATTAATATTTAACTTATTTATACTGTATTAAGTGAACGTCCACCGAACACTAATCTCAGCATATCCTGTCGAAATCGAGCTTAGGTAGCTTTCTCTTTATGGCAAATAAGGATAAAACTTCAAATCACATTCCAGAGACAATTCTTTATGAAATGAAAAATGGTTTATTCGTAATACTGCTATTCTAACATAAATGGATTAACTGATAAGACACAAACATACATACACACAAAGACATGCATAAGGGATTTTGGTAAGTAAACTCCTAAAATTAAAATTAGCCCTTTTAGCTATTTTAACGCTTGACTCGACCGGAAAAGATCACGACAGATGCCTTATGCTCTGTTACTGCTCTCAGATCAGATTTTACCAGTTCAATCAGCAATATAGATTTAGTTAGAGGTACTTGCTTGTTGACAATAAGCAGGTTGGAAGTTGTTTCGTTTCCTTCAAATGCGTTGCTCTGGTCTTTGTCCTCGGAGACCACGTGGGTTGGTTCGTGCGTCTTCGGGTGCTCTCGGGTGGAAACACGTGATATGTGGATGCTGCCGCGTGACGTCACAGAAAAGGCTCTCCTCTCGTCTGCAGGCGTTGAGTTCGTTGTTCTTTGCTGTTATGCCTTCTATCCTTCGAATTCGACTAGATGGTTGGTTTAGTCGGTGTCGAGGCCAGAGTTCAGGTAAGAGCGCGAGCAGGCAGAGAAGTTACGAGCGCTATTCAAGAGATGTTCAAGAGCCAATAGATGTTCATGCCAAGAGCCACGCCATGTTCGAGAGAGAGTCAAGGGAGAGTCAAGAGAGAGCGATTTGCGACTGGCGCGTTGTTTTTCAACAGTCCAACTTGGCCCTGCCCACGGGCGGCTTGTCGAATCCGATTGTCCGTATGGGGCGGAGCCCCGCCCATGTCCAGGCTTGCTGGGCTGGAACTTTTAGGTGATGTGATATCTCTTCACTTTTGGGAAGGATAAACCTATCGACCTTTATACATGTATAATTATGCAGGGTATTAAAATTTTACGGTCATCAACACAGTTTATCACATTTGAGGCTAGCTTTCTTTAGGGATCAAACACCGCATAATAATACACACATTACAGTTTATATTGTTTAAAGCATGATTAAAAATTCCCACATTGTCCTAAATCATTGGCACTTGAAATCATGCCTATGAGGGAAAGAGTACACATTAAATATCCATATATTTATTTGTGTAGATAGTTGTAATAGTTATACGTGTCAAAAAGGCAAGGAGTTTGGTTTTCCTTGGTCTGTCCGATGGAGAAGAATTCTGCTTTTTGTTAAATGGGGGGGTTTGAACTATGCTCTGGAATGTAGGCTTGACGGTGTCCAGAACCATTCCCGGAGCCGTCCGTACCTTTGCACGAGCGTTTGTGATGGGATCAGTTGACCTTCTCCCTTTTGCGTGAAAGGGAGGACTTTGGGGTAATAATTAATTTCTGTTGCTGGGTTTGGAATTCTCTGTGTGTGTCTTCAGGTTGACATTGTGTTACATTGTACATGTTGTAGCGCTTTGAGTTTAAGAAAGGCGCATTACAAATAAAATGTATTATTATTATTATTTATACGAAGGGGCCAGATTACTATTCCACGTCCACACACCTTTTACACAGTCTTACTCCATTAAAGTCCATGTCCTATTTAATGAAGCAATATTAACCCAACAAGCCAATGTAAACATCTCAATTGCATTGTCTGTAAATTTGCAAAAAAAACAAATTGTGCAGACATCCTATTTTTTTTAGTGGCCTACAGAACATTCTCAAAACAACATAAGAGGACAGTTAAAAACAGCTTATTCCCCCCAAAAAAGCAATTTCAAATAGTACCATCAAATAACCGGGTATCTGCAGGATTTTCTAAATCAATTTTAAGACCTGCACTTCACATTTCAGCCTTTAAACTATTTTTAAGAAAAGGGATGATTCAAAAGTATCAATTTATATTAATTAAAAAAATATTATAATCAATTATTATATTACATAACATATAAATATATCTTAGTACAGTAGCGGCTCGTGGGTTTTAAAATAGAGGAAGAACACTAATTGTATTGGTCTGGGTATCCCTGCCAATGATGATTATGATGCTTAACCACTTTAAAATGGCTTTTTGGTTGATTTTAGTCAGAAAACATAAAGAAAACAACAAACATAGCCTACAGCAAGATAATATAATTGCACTTACCTGGCCTTTCACTTGAAGCAAACATCCATCCCTTCTTAAAAGTATGTGTTAAAAGAGAGCTGTACGGTGGCCGAGAAGTGCAAAACAAATCACAATTCTGAAAAAAATAAATTCCAAACGTAAATGCAAATCTAAAAAACAAAATAACAATTCACAAAACACAACAATTCAGAAAACATTATAACAAGTCAAAAAACACAATGACAAATCCGAAAACAAAATAACAAGTCAGAAAACACAACGACAAATCAGACAAACCGGAAGAGGTAGGTATCGTTTGAGACCGTGCCATTGGTTTGAGAATTGATTAATCACCGCTTGCTGACTGGACGAGACTTCTATCATTCAAGGTATAAAGGAAGAATAGCGGGTTTGATAAATAATAGGGTTTGATATAAGCAAAGTTGACAGTTGTATTTCCTTGTCACAATTTTGGAAACCACTACCATTCTGATTATGGAGGACTTAATCGTGAGAGCAGGGACTCTAGGAATGCTGGGCTCGTTTCCCTTTTTTGTTTTCTCTGTTCCGGTGAGTGTGATGGGTACAGCTGCTTTTTCTGGCAATTACTCATGTCCTCCCTCACTTTCCTTCTCTTTTGCCATTGGCGAACATTGTAGCCTGAAAACAGAGAAGTCTTTGTAGTGCCCCGGGGGTCATTCCAGCACATCCAGAGAGGTGCCAGGCGGTTCCATTCTCTATGCCCACATGGACCAAAGAAGTTCTGGAGAGTGATAAGAGCGGTTGCTTTTCAGAAACCCAGTTCCTTCACGGCCACTCAACACAGCTGAAGGGTTCAGCCTGTAGAACAACAGCCTCTGTTCTTCATTGATGTTCCCATTCTGATGTTGAGCAATTAACGCTGTTAGACTGCTTTGAAACTGCTTTAAATTCAACATCAGTGGTGTACATGAGTTTAGTAAACATTGTATCGGGGAGTATTGAGGGCTTTAAAAAAATATAATAATAATAATACAAAATAAAAATAAAGGAAGAATTCAAAACTGTTAATGGGAGGCTTCAGTTTTGCTCAAGAGTTGCTTTTGGCTTTTTATTTCTGTGGTTAAATGTTCGACACGTATTCAGTTTCTTGACATGTCTTAAAGGGATAGTTCACCCAAAAATTATAATTGTCATAATTTCCTAACCTTCAAATTGTTCCAAACCTGTATTAATCTCTGTCTTCTGTTGCTGATAGCCATTGACATGTATGGAAAAAAATACTATGGAGTCAATGGCTAACAGCAACTGTTATTTTCAATCTTCAAAATATCTTATTTTGTGTTCAACAGAAAGAAGAAATTCATACAGGTTTGGAACAACATGAAGTTAAGTAAATGATGACCATTTTTATTTTTGGGTGAACTATCTCTTTAATGTTTTTCAGTAGATTAAAAACCATCTAGTTTGTGATAAATTATTATGTAGACATCTTGTGTGTGTGTGTGTGTGTGTTTAATTCTGATTGGTTATTTTCTCTCTTTCAGATCATGCCCCCTAGATAGCAGACTCTTTGCCTCGCTGGCTGTCGGCCCCTCCGGATTGGAGAGGATGCCTCCCCGGAAGCGCACACGGCCCACCCTGGGCTTCCTGTGCTGCTTCAGCAGCAGTGAACCCCCTGAGATCAACCTGAAAGACAGTGTACCGCTGCAGCTGCTGGAGTTCAGTGCCCCCATGCCCCCTGAGGAAGAACTCCATGCCCGTTTCTCTGAATTAGTGGTTAGTATTTGCCAGCTATTCTGGGTTATTGGGGTTATTGTGGGGTTTGTTACATGTATATGTCTGCCTTCAGAGCAAGACATCAATGAATAGTTATGCAATATGCATCATAACACCATAGGCCCTGCCCACTGGCATTCATTTGTTGAATTTAACTCTCATTGTTTAATTATGTAATTGGCATGATACATTCTTACCCAACAAATACAATGTTATATCTGATTTATTCTGAACTCTCCTAAAATGACACATTATGACTAGTGGATTATATGGAGGCTTGTTTCTACAAATCTGTGTCCAGTATAGAACATACTGAAGGCTCATGAATAAGAAGCAGTAGGTATTGGAGACCTTTTGATTTCTGTCTAGCACTGACTTAGCAAGTTGTATTGAAGTGTGCAAACAAAGAACACTTTTGATGTGTAAGCAGTAGGTGGCCGACTTAAAGGTAATGGTTAACCTTGCACCCTCTGATTAAGATCAGACCAGCTCCGCTCAGATTGTGCTCTTATCTACTTTTGTATGTATTTTTGCTTTCTCTTTTTACACGCATAACGTCTGCACTGATTATTTACGACAAAATAACACTTTTGGACATTGGACACCGCTACACTAACCTGCTTTAGGACACTTTATCCACGAATCCAACATGGCCATTGGAGATTCTTCGGAACACGGAGGAGAACAATGGCCACCTGAATAATCCCAGGAGGCGAAAGATCAAGAAGCACCGCGGGAAATGCGCTGGAATCCGCAACAGACTGAGGGAAAGGGCTCAAAGTCCTCCTCTACTGAGTATCCTGCTCACTAATGTCCAATCCTTGGAAAATAAGATGGACGATCTTAGAGCCAGGATAAGTTTCCAACGGGACATAAGGGACTGTAACATCCTTTGTTTGGCTGAAACATGGCTCACGCCCTCGGTCCCGGACAACGCAGTAACGCCGTCTGATAACTTTTCTGTTTTACCGATGGACAGAACAGCCGAGGCAGGTAAAATCAAAGGTGGTGGAGTGTGTTTCATGATCAACAAGAAATGGTGTGACGCCAGGAATATCTCCATTCTGTCGTGCTCCTGCTAGCCTCATCTGGAACATCTGTCCATTATCTGCCGCCCATTCTATCTGCCCTGCAAGATTTCATCGATCATTGTTACTGCTGTTTACATTCCACCATAGGCAGACTCTAACTTGGCTTTGTCCAAGCTTCACGTTGTGGATGTAGCAATAAGCTATGTCAACATGCTATCCGAGCAAGCCACTGGAACTGTAACTATAAGGACATTCTCAAATCAGAAACCGTGGGTGGACACAACAATCCGTGATGTGGTTAACCAACGCACTGCCGCATACAATGCCGGTGGACTGCACACATTCAAACACCGGTTAAGAAAGCCAGGCAAAGACTGTACCATCTGCAACAGCTGAGGGTCTGCTCTCCCCTCTCTGCAGGACATCTACCTCAAATGCTGCAAAATCATCAAAGACTCAAATCACCCCGGTAACCGTCTTTTCTTTTTACTGCCATCTGGCAAGCGCTTCCGGAGCATGATGGCAAAAACTGAGAGACTTAGGAGGAGCTTCTTCCCCCAGGCCATCAGGCTCCTAAACTCAAACTCATTGTCATGTTGATGTCTAATAGCATCAACATGACTCAATTTAATAAACAGTAAGATATTCACTATTCTCCATCATCCGTATTGCTGCTATGTGTATATACCCTGTACAACCTGTTTGCACATTCCTCTTGCACATCCCTGCTTATATTACTATTTATTAAGGCCACAGTATACAGTCCTGCACATTTTATTTTATTGCACATTTTATCCTTCTTTATTTTTTCTTATTATTATTATATTTTTTTACCTATATTTATGTATATTCTCTTGTGTTGTGTTACATATTTTGCACTGTCCATTGAGCGGACCTGACCTGACTTACATTTCACTACTGATTATATTCTGTATAATTGAGTATGTGACGAATAAAACCTTGAATCCTTGAATTGAATCCATTTATGCTGCGGCACCCAGGGAGCAGTTGGGGGTTCAGTGCCTTGCTCAAGGGCACCTCAGTCACCTCAGTGGTATTGAAGGGGGAGAGAGAGCGCTGGTTATTCACTCCCCCCACCTACAATTCCTGCCGACCTGATACTCAAACTCACAACCTTTCGATTACAAGTCCGACTCTCTAACCATTAGGCCACGACTTCCCTATACAATAAGTTCAGGCGCAAAAATAACACATTTTTTCAGCGCTATTTCTTCATTGCGCCTCTTTTTGTAAAACCTGACAGTACTATTTTCAAGCTAAAAGACGGTTTGCAAAAAAACTGTCCCTAAATGTTCCCTTCTTTACTTTTACTTTTTAGTCATTTAGCAGACGCTTTTATCCAAAGCGACTTACAAATAAGAAAAAGTAACTACAACTATAAGTTAAAACTCTATAAATACTATATATATATATATATATATACACACATTTAAGAAAATTGAGAAATTAAATAAAATGACAAATGCATACAACAACATTTCAAAACTGAACATTTAAATGAAAACAAAAAATAAAGCTAAAAACATTTCAAAATATTAAAACAACAAAAGGTATAAAAATTATTCTAACATGACACTAAGCCAAACACCCATATATACATATGTTATTTCATTTCCATGTAGTATGTTGAAGTAAATACAATTTATTCAAACTAAAACTAAAGAAAATACCTATAAAGACACCCTTCTGGTGGAATAACCTGCCCAACTCAATCCTAGCAGTCCTTAGCCATCTTCAAGAATCGTCTAAAAACACATCTCTTCCATCTTTATTTGACTATCTAACTCTTGCACTCTCTATTCTAATTGTATTCTTTGAAAAAAGCCCCTTTTAGGCTTGCACTCTATTCATTTACTAACTGCTTGTTTTCTTTAAAAAAACTAACACTAGATTCTCAAATCTTTTTGTATTCTATCTATTTGTTTTATTATACAATTAATAAAAGCAAAAAGAGGCCTCTAACATAAGCTTTCTCTATTCTTTTTTTATTCTATCTGTTTTATTTTTATTTATTATATAATAAAAAAAAACTTGCTTTGTTTACTGCATTAAGCTAACTGAGACTTGTTATAGCACTTGCATATTATTGCTGTTTTGTTGATTTGATTGCTTCCATTGTCCTCACTTGTAATTCGCTTTGGATAAAAGCTTCTGTTAAATTACTAAATGTAAATGTTTAAGAGGAAATTGAGTTGCAAGAATGATACATTTTCCTTTTCTGTCTGACTAAACTGTCTTTCCCCACACTGTATTTCATCAAAAAACTGAATGTGGAAAGGAAAACATTAAGCTCATCATTTGGAGTCAAAGAATGGGAGCAGTTGATACAGAAAGAAAATACTTATTTTTGGTAAATATAAATAATGATTGTATCTGAAAAAAAATGGATGCACCATTCTTTCACTCTGGATTATCCCTATAGATCTGAACAAGTAAGCAAGCAAACAAACTTATTGTACTGCTGTGATAAACATTTAATGGCTTGTCTGCACAACATGGATCAAAACTGGTCCATTTGCCGGAAAGACAAAACAAAGTGTTTTCCATATATGAGGAATGTGTCAAAACATGCACGTTTTGCTGTAATGAAATAAATAAATATTCTCTCACAGGAAGCTTTAAGAAACCTGTGAGAACTGGGTCAATGTTGACAGGATTAAAAGTTTTAACAGTTTTTTGGAATATTATATGCATACAGAGGCAAACTTCTCCAATATTTGGTGAAGTTTTGCACATACATGTATATAATTTGTTTTATATTTATTAACTTTATAAATCTGTGGGGTTGCAGAGTGATTGTAATATAAATATGCCAGGTAGTGCCTGTTATGCAATCTAATTACTTGATAAGAAGCAATTAGTGGAAAGCCTTAATTTCCTCAAAAAAACTGCTTTTAAAAGTGGCTTTCCCAACACCGCTATCTTCCTTTCCAAAATGTCAGAATTCTAAGATACATTTACCAGTCCATTTACATATTTATTTGCAACATATGCAGCTAAATAGTGAACCCTTCTCTCTTGTACTGTATATCAGTTGTCTTCAAAACAGTTTTGATAGGCTCTCTATGGACATTTCACAAATCTCTTTAAAATGAATAGCCTTTCGTTGGTATGCTATTTTGTTATTTAATGCTTAGAACCACTGTACATCACAATCATACATTTAATAAGATTTAGATTGGCCAAGCATTATTTCATGTGTGCTGATATTTAGTCTACAAGCATTGGAATTTTAAAATGTTGCTGTCATTCCGCTTGTCTGTGTGAGTGCCATTCCAAACCGGCTGTCAGTCTGTGCATCAGTTATGGAGATTTTTGAGAGTATTTTTCATCAGTTACTGTCTTTTTGTGTGTTATGAGTGTGTCACTAAATCAGCTGATTAATTAAGGGACAACCCAACGTGTGTTTATCAGAGACATGCATCAGTTGATTCTACTTTGTTCCTGTTGAGAAACAAGTTATGTAATATCACATTTACAGTCATGTTGAGAGTCTAAATATAAGCACAACAACTTTACCTGTGGCCACATACCAACAGGCTATTCACGATACATATTGTTTCAAAGCAGCTTTACAGAAAATGCATGTTTCTTTATTACAATTATGAGTAATCAGAGGTGACTGTGTCAAAGTAATGTCCATATGGTATAAATGTGTAGTTCCAAGATAAAACAAATCATGCAGCAAGGTAGGGCTGGACAATAATTCAATATCAATATATATCGCAATATAATTTTTTCAATAACGGTGATGGGATTTTTAAACCCATTTCCGATATTTCGATATACATTAGAATTTGTCACTGAATGACGTTCAAGGCACAGCCGTCAGAAAGAGCAGAACAGAATTAGGTACTTGCGTGATGACATCACAGGCACACAGCCAGCGCTCAGCAGTAGTTGGTTAAGCTCCGGCGTGGCACGTTTTAGCTACAAAATGAGTACCCCCGACCGCAATACAGATGTGACTGAACGAGCTTCCACAAGTAAGGAGAAAGCAGACGAGATAGTTGATAAGAGAGGAAAGACTAATTCAATGGTGTGGAAGTGGTTTGGTTTTTAAGATCGGATAAACTTCAGGTGTCGGTGCTCTACAAAATGTGCCGGAGAGTGGTGCTGCTTAGCAGCGCCTTAAGTGTGGACACGTGAACGGTTGCTGTTTACGGCGTTTGTTAGCCTACCACGACAACCGTCTGCGTGTCCGAGTTGAACGTGCTTCTTGTGTATCCTGCTTGTATAGCAAATTAAAATATTATGCATCTGAAGCGGACTGCCGCACGAGCGCAAGGTCTCTCTTTCCCAGCGCGCACACACCTCTCTCTCTCTGCTTCTGCTCTGTTCTGCGAGCGGCTGAAACGAGCTGCACTTTCAGTTAAAACACAGATATGTTGCTTCTCTAATTTTACATGCAAGTATAGCCAAAATCACAGCACTATTGTCTTTATCTTATGTCTTTATCTTATTTGATTTTATCAGACGACGGCACGATTATAAATCAGGGTTTTTGTGCAGATTAACATCTTGGAAGGGAGAGCTGTTTATCTTAATGGGTCGCGTTTCAGTCACTATATCATATTCATGATATATATTCAACTGAAGCAGTTTGTTTGTTGTTTCAATCTATAATAATAATCAGCCTGTTATAGTTTAAATGAAAATATATTATTGTTAATAAGGTGAGTCTAAGAGTTTTATTTATTTGATAGTTTGTTTATTTCACATTTCTTGTTTGTGAAGGCTAAATGCAAATAAAAAAGTGAACATTAATTTATTTGTACCATTTTTATTTCTAAAATATTATTTAGTTTTATAGAAGGAGGTATTATATACTTGGCAAATTCATTTTCAGACGTTTGTAGGTACAAACATCCATTGTGGGCTTTCTTGTCAGTTTTTCTGAGGCTTTTTTAAAATTCATATCGATATCGGAATTATATCGTATCGACCGAAATTAAGAAATATATTGTGATATTAATGTTGGCCATATCGTCCAGCCCTACAGCAAGGTAATTGTGGCATTTAACCAGAGAGAATGAACATGCTATGGTCAGTGTTTTAATATTACAATATTGCTTAGTGAAGTCTCACATACACAGCCTTTGCAGATGCCTGATGCTTGACAGAGAATACAGAATAACATGACATAATAACGGAACAGCCCGTTCTCTCCTTTCAGCTCCCTAACCTTCCTGTAGTGGAAAGGTCAGATATTTAGTTTCTTCCTCATTTCTGTGGCTGAGAGCTCTGGATGTGGTGATATCGGCCAATGAGCTTCCTGGCTACTGTCCTCAGTCAACTTTGCTATTTACGCCCTGTGACTTAGCCTGATTAGATCTGGATGAGAAGGGAGTGGGCCAGTAGAGAAAATGTCTTGAAAAATTAGTTTAGGATTGTGCTGTCATTGTGAAATATTGTTAATATTTGTTTAGGAGCAGCCTAATTGAGTATTAATCTAAAGGCAAGTATTACTGCATGTTGCTATGGGCGTTTCAGTTGTTATTATACATTTTTAGAGCCCTTAAAGGAATAAATGCACCAAAAAGTGCAAAGTCCATCATCACTTGATTCTCACGTCAATTTTGAATATGCATTTCTAGGGTTTCCCTTTCAGACACAAAATTTATGGGAGGAGAGAATTCAAATGAATCACTCAAGCGTTTTACTAACGTTTGTGTTGTCCAAACCCCTCATCACTGATTTTTCTGTGAAACACAAAAGATTCTATTTTTAAATGTACAGATTATGGTCTCTTTTATAATGTGAACTGGGAGTGTTGACATCCCACATGGAAAAGGAAAATTGCTAGGAAAGTAGTCCATAGAGAGTCACAGTCTTTCTCCCTTTATTGTAGCTCTCAGATGTCATCTAAATTAAATACAAATATGGTTTTGTTGTGAAAAATTAGACACACAAGAGACAAAAAGGTTTAAAATCATTAACATCAGACTTGATTTTATGGTAGGTTTTACTGTATGCTTGCATATGCAGGTAAATTATTCCTCTTAGTTGTTAATTTCTACTTGGTCAGTACTGGCTAAAACAGTTTCCTCTCAGTCCCTTGTGGGCCACATATGACTTCCTTCCATTTTGACCATCTCTAAATCTTTTCCTTCTCTGTCTTTACTGCACCTGACTCGCTTTAGCACTGCCTTTTTGTTCTCACTTTTACTGTATGGCTTTTATGGCTTTTAGTTTTGTTTCCATTTCACTCTATAATTTACACTCTCTGTGTAGTTCTCTTTTCTTTCTGTCATCTATAAAAAGTAAATGGTTTGATATTTTTCACAAAAATATGTTTTTTGATATTTATTTTAAATTATTCACAAAAAATTAAAAAGTATCAAGTTATCGGATCCATCATTTCAAACAGACACTGTCAGAGTAAGTTACTTTTCAAAACCTGGCCTCTGTGTCAGTCATGTATCCTGACTGTATATATTTGATGAATAGCTTATCTTGTTCAAAGCTCTATTCCGGCAGTAAATACAAATTAAAACTTAAAGGAATTATTTTCTTTTTTAGTTGGGGAATTTTAACATTATGTTCCCCTTCTACTATTGACACAAATGGCTTTATGGAGAACTTGCAGGTTTGCGAATTGAATTGTGAATGCTTTTAAACTTAGTTCCTGAAACACAATCTGGAGTTCTAGTGAAAAATACAATTAATAGAATGAAATTCATACAGCTGTAAGTGAAATTCATAATACATAGACTTTTCAGCATAAATTACCTGTATGTGTGGTCTTATTTGCATTGTTTCACTTATGTTAATAATAAATACATTTTCATTGTTAGGTACCATGATGAAGGAGCCCTTCATTTTACAGAATTGTATTATTATTATTTAATATTATTTTAATACATTTATATATTGTATTAGATAAATTTGTCAGATCAGTTGAGAAAATTCTACACACATTAAGGAATAACTTTTCTCACAATATAGACTATGTACTTTTTATTCACAGAAACTACTTCACACAAAATTTTCTGCATTTTTCTTTCTATACGATTTATACGCTGTTTTCCTTATGAGAACATAAAAAATGTCCCATCAACATAAAAAATGACAAAAATGGCTTGTATCACTACTCTCAAGGGGACATAATATATAGGGAATACCAGGTACAACCCATCTTCCCCCCACACACACTGACAGGGCTGGTATCATTGCTTTTCACCAAGCTTTTATAGATATATGAGTTTAAGTGTGGCTCAGCTGTCATGTCCTCTCCTTTCCTCAGGATGAACTGGATCTCACAGACAAGAACAGGGAAGCCATGTTTGCTTTGCCTGCTGAGAAGAAATGGCAGATCTATTGCAGTAAGAAAAAGGTGAGTCCTTCTCAACATAATCATTTAAGGTTAGCAGTTTAATTGTTTCTGGCTAATTTGTATTTTTACTGACTATAGAATGATTTTGCATTCTTTGCAAGGAAGAGATTTTAGAGTAGTTTTCACAGATTCAGTAGTGTAAACATTTCATTGTGAGACAAAGCCTTTGAAACTGATGTTGGAAAACTAAAACTCCTTTGAAACCTCTGGTCTAAACGTAAACCACACGTATCACACACACACACACAGCCCCTCCCTTCCTCCTCTGGACACAATCCTTTTGGATCCCATGTCTGTGGTCAGCCACTTTCAGGATATTACTCCCTTTCACCCTGATTACAGAGAGAGAGAAGACATTGGCTTATTTCAGAAGCCTCAGTAGAATACGGATTTAAACAAATTGGTTTTAGCCATTTTCAGTTTATGTTTTTATGGAAGTTGTATTGTTTTGAAAGGACCTGCAAAGTGAACAAAAGCCACCTCAATTCTGGTCTGGACATGTTGTATTTGATTCCATTATATTTATAAAGTCTTGTATAACAGTTTGGATCCATGATACCCACATGCTAGCACCTAGAGCACTTGGCCTTTTTGGGTTTGTGAGGTGGGAAATAGGTAAATTGGTTTGCAGCTAAAGGTTTGTACCTACTAAAACAGATCCTGGAACAAAGTTGTCATCAGTTGATGTTCTCTCAGTGCTCCTGCACTCAAAAAGTATTTCCTCTTAGAGCAAAAGTTTAAAAAGAGAGGAAAAAAATTCTCAAACCAAATCCAGGAAACAGGAACTAGAACCAAGCAACAGACGTCTTGGAAAACAAGTTGTGAGACCAAACAAAAAGCTCATTCATGTATGCAGTAATGGAGAATTGCCATACAAGCCCACCACATGGCCTACTTAAAATGCTCAGCAATGTAAACAGAACAAGCAAGGCTGTGTGTTTAAAAAATCACTAAAAAGAGAGACCTTGAATTATTCAAGAAGGGAGAGAGAAGTTGAAGCTATTTTTTCTGAGGCTCCCTGTAAGAGAAAACTATGAAGTAAATATCTGCACAGCATTTAGAAATCACTCATTCACACCCCAAAGGTCTCCAGTTCTTCTGTTTGTTAGGAGTCCTGTATATTCACTTATGCCATTTGTGCAGATGGCTAAAGCGTCCTGTAGATTCTTTATTGCAACAGAAAGCAAGCCAACTGCTTTCAATGAGAAGGTAGAGTTTATCCCAAGTTGGAACTTGTGTGTCTTTCTAGACAATATGAAAATGGAATATGCTTCTTTCAGATCAATATTTATGAATCAATCTCCTGTTCAACTCTGAGACAAAATGTGTTTTAGTGTCAATATTCTGAAAGTCCAGGATCAGCTGCAAGCCACTCTCGTCAAGTAAACATCCTGACCCATGGGGGAATATAATTTTTCTCTGCCTATGAGAGAGAATTAGAGACTGTCTGGTGGCTCTCCATAGCCTCAAGCTGAACATCTCATGTGGCTCCTCAGCACAAGTAGAATGACATTTCAAAAAGACATTAAAGGTCACAAACACAGTTTCTGCCAATCTCATGTTAATCTTGAGTAAAACATGCCGAGAACAAACAAACACTCCCGGAAACAAACTGCATCCACTGTTCCCTTAATACTGGGTTCTTTGGGAAGCTAAACAAGGTTATCTTTCCCTCACAACCACACATTTTAGAATTTGTGGTCTAAAAACAAAATGACAAATCCTTTTCGAGCAAGTCCTGTGTAGCGCTGACAACAAGTTTCATAACCCAAATGAAGCATGTTGAAGGTATTTTTTTTTTTTACTATTTTCAGATTTCACCTTGATTTTTTTTTGTTTGTTTGTTATAAGTCTAGACAAAACTCAAAATGGTCAACACAAGCTGACACTTAATACAAAAAAATGACAACGTAATATCTTTAATGAAGCCTTGAACTTGCAGAATCATTTGTTCAAAATAATTAAGAATGAAACACCACAAGAACATTAACGACCACCCACACAACTTAACGAGAGTTTTGCGGTGTAGTTGACCATTAAATATTGTAATACAAAATATGTGATATGCGTTTCATTACAGTACTGCAGTGAATCATTGAACAAATTCAGAAATGTAAGGTATTGATAATGTAATAAGATCTCAACATTTGATCACAGGTTCTCATTATAATGGGCCTGCATCACAGTAATATCATGGTCTGAAAAAATAATACATTGGATCATGGAAACTGTGTCTGATAAAGACTAATGATGAAAAATCACATCCATAGATAATGTATTTGAAAACTATGCTTTAGGAGTAATTCAACCGTTTTTTTTATATATATATATAATTTTGAGCAGTTGTATCACTCTATAAATGTCGCAGCGGCGGGACAAGCCGTAACAGCGGCAGAAGAGATGAAGCCGGCGAGGCAGCTCACTAATCTGAGCGAGAGGCTGAGCAGTCCACTAACGAGTCCGAAGAGACCCAGGGACGGCGGGTGCCGGAGGAAGCCCACGGATATCTGGATGCACAGAGGGGGTGCAGAGAACACAATTGCAGCTACGAGCACTGGAGCCTGGACAAGACGAGAGGTGAGTGATACAGACGATACAGTCAGAGCAAAGGGAAAAACCACAACAGTCTGACAAAGGACAGATAAACACAGGGAGCTATAAAGGGGAAGCTAAGGAGGTAACGAGAACCAGGTGTGGAACAGGATGAGCTAATGAGCAGAGAAACAAGGAGGGCGGGGAAACTAATGCTGACAATACGCACGTGGCGAGCTGTCAAATAAACCACGCACATGACACCACAACACAGAGACAGCAAGAACAGGTGATCAGACCTGAGACCCAACAGTACCCCCCCTCCCAGGAGCGCCACCAGGCGCCCCAGGAGGAGGCCTACCTTGTCGCCGGTGGAAGTCCTCGATCAAAGAACGGTCCAAAACGTCCCGGGATGGCACCCAGCATCTCTCCCCTGGACCATAACCCTCCCAGTCCACGAGATACTGAAACGCTCTGCCGTGGCGCCGCTCGTCGAGTAATCTCCTAACCGTATAGGTGGGGGAGCCATCTACAAGACGAGGGGCGGAGGGGTGGGGCGATCGCCGGCAGGGTTGAGGGAAGAAGAAAACACAGGTTTAACCCTTGAGACATGAAACACAGGGTGAACCCGACCAAGAGCGGGGGGGAGCTTGAGCCTGATTGCCACCGGATTAACCACCTTGGTGACGCGGTATGGCCCAATGAATCTGGGCGCCAGCTTACGAGAAGGCGCCCGGTGAGGCAGATCCTTGGTAGAAAGCCATACCCGTTGACCGCACACATAGGCTGAAGGAGACAACCGGCGACGATCGGCTGCTGCCTTGGTTCGTCTAATGGTTTGGATCAAAATCCCCCTGACTCTCTCCCATGTGTGGCGGCAGCGCTGAACAAAAGCCAGGGTGGACGGAACCGCAGCATCGGGCTCCTGTGATGGACACTCCTGTTATAACCCACAGAGCACTCATAAGGGGACATACCTGAGGCCGCCACTGGAAGGGAGTTACGAGCATATTCTATCCAAGAGAGCTGTTGGCACCATGAACATGATTGTTGGATGTCAGACAGCGGAGCATTCTTTCAAGATCCTGGTTAGCCCGCTCGCATTGCCCATTGGTCTGAGGATGAAAACCAGAAGACAGACTCGCCGAGGCCCTGATCTGTCTACAAAACTCCTTCCAAAACCGGGAGGCGAACTGAGGACCCCTATCTGAAACCACGTCAACCGGCAAGCCATGGAGATGGAAGGCGTGATCCACCATCAGCTGGGTGGTCTCCCAGGCAGAGGGCAATTTGGGCAGGGGAATGAAATGAACCGCCTTGGAAAAGCGATCCACCACCGTGAGAACCACAGTGTTACCCTTCGATGGGGGGAGCCCAGAGACAAAATCAAGGGTGTTGTGTGACCAGGGATGGGGAGAGGATGAAGCAGACCATCAGGAGGGCGATTCACGGGCTTACATTGGGCGCAAGTGGGGCAGGCCAACACAAACTGTCTGACATCTGCGGCCAGTGTGGGTCTCCAGAAACATTGACAGATGGCAAACAATATTCTCTGAATCCCTGGATGGCAGACCAGCCTGGACTCGAGCCCCCACTGAAGGACTTCAGGGTGCAGCGCATACGGCACCGGCAACCTGCCCACCGGACACCCCTCCGGCACGTGCACCCCTCGACCGGCCTCCACTACTCGCCGTTCGATACCCCAAGAAAGATCCCCGACCACCATCCCTTCAGGGAGGATGGTTTCGGCCGTAAGTTCCCCCTCTGGGGCCCGAACTGGTGCGAGAGGGCATTGGGCTTGACATTCTTGGAACCCGGCCGGTATGAGAGGATGAATTTGAATCGGCCAAAGGAGAGTGCCCAGCGGGCCCGACGAGAGCTCAGCCTCTTAGCTGAACGAATGTATTCAAGATTCTTGTGATCCGTCCAGACCAAGAAGGGCTGCTCTGACCCCTCCAACCAGTGACGCCACTCGCCCAAGGCCAATCTCACCAACGTAACAGACTCTGCGTGGAATTCGCACTTCTCCGCCTTGACAAACAACTTGTTCTCTAACAGACGTTGGAGGACCCGCCTAACGTGCTAGGTGTGTAATTGGAGAGAAGGGGAAAAAATAAGAATATCATCCAAATACACAAAGACAAACTGATTAATCATGTCACCCAGAACGCTATTGACAAGACCCTGGAAAACGGCTGGAGCATTGGAAAGACCAAACGGAAGAACCAGATACTCGTAGTGTCCCGAGGGGGTGTTGAACGCCGTCTTCCACTCATCCCCCTCCCGAATGCGCACCAGATGGTAGGCGTTGCGGAGGTCTAATTTGGTGAAGACCTGAGCTCCCTGCAACAATTCAAAAGCAGAAGACATTAGAGGTAGGGGGTACCTGTTCTTTACGGTAATGTCATTTAACCCTCGGTAATCAATACAAGGGCGTAAGGAGCCGTCTTTTTTCTGAACGAAGAAAAACCCTGCACCGGCGGGAGAGGAGGAATGGCAAATGAGCCCAGCCTGTAGTGACTCCCGTATGTACCGGTCCATGGCCTCTCTTTCAGGACCGGAAAGGGAATATAACTGACCCTTAGGTGGAGAAGGTCTATGGCACAGTCGTAGGGACGATGCGGAGGTAGCGAGGTGGCCTGGGACTTACTGAAAACCGCACGAAGATCGCAGTACTCCGCCGGGACGCCGGTCAAGTCAGAGGGATCCGCCTGCGAAACAAGACACAGAGACAGCAGGAAAAGCAGCACCTAAACATGACACATGACAAGACTGACTCCAGGCCAAAATAGAATTATTGACCCAATCAATATGTGGGTTGTGTTTAAGCAACCAAGGATGTCCTAAAACTAACGGGGCCTTAGGGGAGTCAATAATAAACAGTTTCGATCTGCTCACAATGGTTACCAGAGAGGAAAAGGCTTACAAAAGGAAAGCCTTTTTCAAAAGGTGACTGATGGTGGTGAGGGGATTGCTCACTAATGACCACACCGTAATAGGCTTGGCCAGAGGAATGGTATGTTCCATGGCAGTGGCACAGGAAATTCCCCCGCCCCCAATCCAGAAGGCTGACCAGTGGCAAACCTCCCTGGAAGGAGAGAGGAATGGTTGAGAGTTTGTACAGGGAGAGGAGCCCACCAGGACTTCCGCCACTGGTGAGCCTTGATTTTTAACGGACACTGAAGAATGAGCAGCCTTGGCAATACAGAATCCAGGTTAAACGCTCCTTCCTGCTGTGGCTGAGCCGGAGCCCAGTTGCGCTCAACCTCAGCTGGCAGAGGACTCGCGGCATCGGAGGGCAGGTGCCACGGAGTGGTGGGTTGACGGCGTTGGCGGCGGCAGTTTAGACGGCCCTCCACATGGAGCGCGAGGTTGATCAAATTATCCAGGTACCGAGGAAGATCCACAATAGCTAGTTCGTCGGCGATGGCATAATCCAGTCCCTCGAGAAAACGTGCACGCAGCGCGCCCTCATTCCAGCCGCAAGCCGCCGCTAGAGTCTGAAACAGAATGGCATAGTCGGTGACAGAACACTTCCTCTGTGACAACCGAGACAGCTGAGCCGCTGCCTCATCTCCCTGGGCTGATCGGTCGAAAAGCTTCGTCATCTCCTGGCAGAAATCTGCAAATGTAGCACAGCAGGGAGCCCGCGATCTCCATACAGTGATTTCCCCATTCGCAGGAGCGGCCCGAGAGAAGAGTGAGAACGAAAGCCACCTTAGCTTCTTCTGTGACATAACGTCGAGGCTGCAGTGAAAACACCAGCGAACACTGGGAGAGAAAGGCTTGGCAGGAATTTGGATCGCCATCGTAAACTGGTGGATTGTTGGCATGCGGTTCGGGTTCCAGAGGAATGCCAGCGCGGAGGACGGGACCACGGTTAGCCGCCTCCCGCTGAAGATCATCGACCCGCGTGAGGAGCTCCGCGACTCGGGCATTGAGAGCGTCCACCTCATGCGCTGTGGTGTTGAGCTGGGTGGCATGCTGACCCAACAAAACTCCCTGTTGCACGAGAGCAGAGCGAAGCGGATCCGATCCCGCTGAATCCATCGTTGGTCAGACTGTTCTGTCAGGAATGGAGGCAGGATTCAGATGCGGGTACAGCAGAGGCTTTATTGAACAGAAAAACAAGCAGGACAGGTGAAGAGTGCTTCCACGGGCAGTTCGGGTGGACTTGAATCCTCTACCACCCATGTGGGTGGATCGCAATGGCGGGACAAGCCGTAAAAGCGGGAGAAGAGATGAAGCCGGCGAGGCAGCTTGCTAATCCGAGTGAAAGGCTGAGCAGTCCACTAACGAGTCCGAAGAGACCCAGGGACGGCGGGTGCCGGAGGAAGCCCACGGATATCTGGACGCACAGAGGGGGTGCAGAGAACACAATTGCAGCTGCGAGCACTGGAGCCTGGACAAGACGAGATGTGAGTGATACAGACAATACAGTCAGAGCAAAGGGAAAAACCACAACAGTCTGACAAAGGACAGATAAACACAGGGAGCTTTAAAGGGGAAGCTAAGGAGGTAACGAGAATGAGGTGTGGAACAAGATGAGCTAACAAGCAGAGAAACAAGGAGGGCGGGAAAATAATAACGCTGACAATACGCACGTGGCGAGCTGTCAAAAAAGCCACGCACATGACACCACAACACAGAGACAGCAAGAACAGGTGATCAGACCCGAAACCCCGACAATAAAATGAAAATATCAGATGAAAAACTGCTAGAGTTTAGAAAAATCATCATTGAGCTTTTTTTTGTGAAGAGTATTGAAAAGGTTCAATATCAAGGTTCTGATATTACTGAACCAGCGTTGTTTTTAAAGATCATAATCCATAACTGAGGCTAAAAAGAGCTGGTAACCCCCCAAATGTTATGGAGCATTAATCAAAACCCTTGCGAATTTTTTTTGAATGAGTCATCCATATATTTTTGGATAAAATCAAGTTCTTGTTGAATAAGCCATTTTACTCAGAAATGCATATGGTGATAAAATCAGTCTCAACTTTAGCTCCATATTGACTTTAAACATCCTTGACTGGACGTTAACTTGAGAGAAGCAGGTCTGTATAAGATCTGTATAAATACAACACTTTTTTTTCTATTGGAAATAGAATCTCTGTATATTTTGGCATGGTGAAAGAGAGGACAACCCAGTGAGATGTTGGATTTTGGAAATATGTTTGTCTAGACCTGAAAATGAGTCCAATTACTGCATTGGCTTTGAGACAGGCAGAATTATGTTTGCTAATGTGATTTAGCTGGGGGGATTCTGGAGAGGCAAGCTGTTATTGAACACACAAATTCTTGTTTGGCCCACAAATATAGTTCAGTCCTGTTTGAATTGTGTCATAGCTCTTGAATAAATGTTTCAGAGTAGTGTGTCAAATACAAAATTGAGACTTTATTAACACGCAAGCTGATTACATTTTTTATTAAATATTAAACCAATAGAAATGAAAGTTTCTAGTCAGTTCGGAGTTAGGTGTGTTAGATATGAGCTAACTATGAGCACTTTACACCAGGCGGTGTACAAGAAAAGCCCGGAGGATTATCAAAGACTCCAGCCACCCGTCCCACAGACTGTTCTCTCTGCTGCCCTCAGGAAGACGTCTCCGCAGCATCCGATCCCGCACTAGCCGACTGAGGGACAGCTTTTTCCCTCAGGCTATCAGGCTAATGAACAGTCAGACATGACCCACCCTACAACACACTCCCACTCACACAACATGCCATGCACTGCACTTTAACACAGTTCTACCGGACTACACGCACACAATGCACTAACACATCTGCTATCACTGGACACCATACAAAGCACACCCACGACATTGCATATGCATAATCTGTTGCACATTTGCACAACTATCTGCTGCTCAACCAATCTGCTGTACATTTATAATCTGTTGCACCTTCACATTATTACTATGTATAGATTACTTAATGTATAGATTGTGTACATACGGTGTATAATGTGTATTGGTAATGAAGTATGTCCTTATAGTACACTATGTGTACTGAGTATATGTATGTGTATTTTGCACATTGTCTTCTGTACTGTCCATATGTAAATTGTTGTGTCTTGTTTAGTTTTTTTGTTTTTTTTTCGCACTGTCTGGAGCACGCTCGTAAGAATTTCACTCACCAAGGCACTTGTGCTGTGGTGATGTGACAATAAAAGTGATTTGATTTGATTTGATTTACATATGTAAGTAAATTAGTATGTAATTAATGAAGGATTCACTATTTGTCCATAGCCTATTAATGAATTAGGGTAGACTGAGTACATTTGAGACGTGTACAGTTGAAACACCTTAAAAAACTTGCATACACAAGAACCCCGATTGCTGTGATTTTTGCTCCACACATGTGTTTTAGTGTTCTCTTTGATCGTGGGTAATTTGAAATGAGTGCGTCTTTCCACTCCAGAAGATATTGGCAAAAGTTTTTTTCCAAAGGTGGGATTTTAATTTCACCATTTCCCTTCCACAATGAATAGCTTATTAATATTTTATGATTGGTAAACTTAACATATATCATTGCAAACGTTATTCTGTGCTCTAAAAATAGACATATTGCATGACATTGTGCCATGTAAGGTCTTTTCATAAACTAGAGAAACATGCGAGCATGTCAGTGGGGTACGGTTGAGACGCAGTGTATCAACTGCACCCGGATTGGTGTCCTATTGCTTCACATGATGTTCAGTTGTACAGTGTAATGAATGATAATAGGATGGAAGTCCCATTTGCACATATGCCATGCATATTCTGCAAACAAAATATATTTGTGATATTTCAACTGTCTATTGTTAATGGACATGAATGTTAAAAGGATTACATAGCATTTTAAGAAATATACAAGGTGGTAACGTGGGTACAGTTGAGACACCCTTTATCAGTTGCTATGTACTGTATACAGTAACAGTCCAATCATAGAAAATAAAATGCATACAGAGGCTGTGTGTGTTTGTGTACTGGTATTACCTACATTATGGGGACCAAATGTCCCCACAAATATAGTAATACCAGTAAATTCACCTTTAATGGTAATATTTTTTAGATCCCCATGATGAAACAAGCTTATAAATCATACAGAATGATTGAAAATGTAAAAATGCAGAAAGATTTGAGTGATGCGTAGGTTTAGGGGTAGGGTTATAGAATATACGGGTATGTACTGTGTATTGTTATTTTTACATTTGTACTGTTTGCCATATACTTTTGTAGTGTTAAATATTTGTTCCTGTTTTGTTTAACTGAATCTGAATTAAATAAAGCAATATATATATTTTTGATTTTTATACTGTAAATATTTAAAACTGTAATTTTGTAATTAATTACATTTGCTATAAATGGCTAGCCAGGTTTAGAGCATTAAGAATGGGTGTTTTAATTGTACCATGCTACTGTTTCAACTGTACACTATATGGGTACAGTTGAGACAAAAATGCACCTTATGTTTATGAGCTAATTGTGGAAAATATAAACTACTTATGGCTATTATCAATTTGTGATATTTTAGTACACAAGCAAAATAAATATAATGTGAAAAACATCACTTAATTTCAGCATCTAGTTTTTGTGTAGTGACGAAAAAAGCAGAAAGTGTCTCTACTGTACTCAGTCTACCCGAACTACAATTTATAAGACTGCAATTTAGTAAGCTATGAATTAACTACAAACTAATAGTTTATGAATAATTTATTACTGTTTACTACTTTATCACTGTATACTAGCTATAAAGTGTTACCTACTTTTTTATGATGAAATTTAAGTATATTTACAATCAGTATTTCTCAGCTTGGTCCAGTTTCCCCACAATGAAAGACATGCAACATAGGTACCTAGACACTAAATTGTTCATAGGTGTGTGTACATTTGTGTATGACTGGGCAGCTTTCCATGGTGTTTGATGGTCCAAGACAATGGGACATGTTCTAGCATCCTTGTGAGCCTTTTGGAAAATGGATGGATTTCTTATCTTGTCACATGCATTCTGTGATTGTCTTATTAAAGAAGGATATATATTTAGTAAAGCACTAAAGATAGGCCTATGTGACAGCTAGAACAGCCAGTACTGCACAAGGAAAAAAACTCTTGCAGTGTCTTCATTTAAAATGTTTCAAAGTAAAACAAACCCCTGTGGTTGTGGTTGTCAGAAGTTTACCAGCCCAGTCATCAGCCGATCACCAGCTCAGGACTCCATTTCCCAGAATCCTCCCCGGCTCACACTTGCTCTCAGTCAATGATCACATCACCTGGAGTCTAATTCCCAGCACCTGTCACTGCTAATCAAGCTCCCTATATCCTTGCACTCTCCTCGCTGTCACATTGTTTGGTCTCACAGTTTGCTTCGCGCAAGGATACTTCACCACTCCGATCCCAGTGTTCCCTTCAGCTCCACCGCTCCTTTGCTCCTCCGGATCATCTGCAAACATTGCATGTGTACATAACTGACTCTTACCTACTATTACCTACCTGCTAGCTGCTCCAGCGTTCTGCTCCCCATTCTCCTCAGCTCCTGTGCGCCATCGTCTCCACTCTCTACTGTTCCCCTCAAATCTCTTGGAAAAAGAAAAAGACCCATTAACTCCCAGATTAGAACAAAGAACCCTCGCCATTCCCTGTACCTGGACTCGTTGTCTTGCTTCCATCCACCTGCCTGTGTTCAATAAACCTGTTGTTGGTTATGCTTACCTCTGTGTTCCCCTGTGTATTTGCTGACAGTGGTTGTATTGTGCTCAAACTCACATAATCTGTTCTGCCTGAAGGATATATTTTGATTATGCAATCTATAAAAAAAAATCACTATCCTGTATTTTTCCCCCTTTTGAGTAACCACACATGTAGCTACTGACTGTCTCCTATATTTGTTTGATTAATCATGAAGCACTTCTTAATTATTTAATCATTATTAAACATTGAATCAGGATTACATTCCAATAATTGGCTGTATAAATTATACCCAAAATCAGATAATAAAAAAAGCTGGTCATTGTATTACTTGATGTCTCAGTTTGGCCAGTTGTTTGTGTGTAAGGTTGAAGAGTGCCAGCCCTTCACAAACATATGTCTCTTTACTGTCTGGATTACTGTCATCACATTCGTACTTTGACAGCTGGACCTTCAAGGAAGTCTTTAAGTTCAGCCAAAAATGCTCCAAATCTCCATAACAAACTTGAGTGCAATCTGAGGGATGAAACAGTTTTCAAACAAAACCACAGAAATCAGACATATGAGAAACATTTTAGCAAACGCACAAACTCAGAGGTCACCCTTGCTATAGTGAGATTTAATTTTACTGCATGGACATTGAATTTTACTGAAAATGGGCTTTCAAAGGCAGCCAAACCCCACCTTAGTTCAACATGTGAGAAGACATGAAAGCAAACTTTGCTCTCCAGAATCCACAACACACTTCTCAAAAAGAGAACCCAATGTTACCTTTTATTAATGTGTAGTGTAGAGTCATGGAAGGGCCACTCATAGAGCCAGAGTCAACAATTCCCTATTGCTCACACCGACATTTGTTGATATTCTTTTTTGTTAATTTGTCATTACTCATTGATATTATGTAATTTAATTAGCTGGACATAATGAATATCAAAGTTAGATGATGTTTATAATTTTGAATACCCGCATCAGTGAGTTTCAGCATCTCTGTCTGTTCAAGTCAATTTTGCAGTATTAAAAGTTCCGGCAAATGAATGATGCAATGCATAACTGCATGCAGTAAAATACACCAAAATATTATACAGTTGTGTATGTGCACAAAACCTTACACAAATACATACATATCATTTTGTCTGTAATTCAGTCCACAAAACATGAATTGAATTTTACAATTTACACATTTTTATTTGTTTTACATGGTGATTCACAAATATTGGTGATTTAAACTCTTTACACACTCACCGTAAGGATGGATGATGTGTCAGACCAAGTCTCAAAGGAGCATCAGTCTACCTCTCAATAAGTTTAAACTTTCACATAATAAATATGTGCACACAACCACACAATGGGTCTCATTTATCAATCTAACGTAGAAACGAGCGCAGATCCGAGAGCTCAAATCAACTTACGACAGAGTTCACATGTGATTTATGAAACATTCGTATGCCGCCAATCCCATCGTACGAAAGATCGTACATTGATAAATGTGGCGGCTGTAAACAATCGTCATTTGAATATCACGCCCCTAAAAACACCCTGGTTTAGAAGCCTCGCCCCTAGAGTTTACGACACGGAGAAACGAAACCCGGCCAAAAAGAGAAAGTAATCTCATGAAAGAGAAATTGATCTTACTCTAAAAACACCCTTTAACCTTATAATTGCAAACAATGGCATTCATTTATATTAAATACCAGTAAATATAACGAAACATATTTAAACACTAGTATATAGATTATTTAGTTATCCTTAATCCACAACAAACCCTTTAAATTTAAAGGCATTACAGAACAAGAATAAAAAAATGAGTAGCTATAAAATTGTATATTAAACTATGAAGTAAAACACAAATTGGGCTATAGTGGCATTTATTATGAACAGAATAGTCTACAACGTCAAGCTAAAATGAATTTATTAAAGCGAAACTAAATGGAATTGGACTCACAAGCCTCTCTCATTCGACATCAAAATGTTTCAATTTTTGCCATGTAACATTTGGTTGCTAAACTATTATCTATGATGTAAACAAGGCTTTGTACTTGTGTTCCAATATCAACGTAAAATATCACATTTCTCATGCGCAACTTTTTTTTATTTCGGCGCTGCGCACTTATTTTACAGTGGACCTTGTAAATTGAGCAGTGTAACTTTTATGTTTGGTTGACTGCATTTTAGTTTGATAAATGGCTGAAATATCAAGTTAGTAATGCTGAAATGTTGTTTGTGCGTGTGAGGCACCTCGTGATCACTGATCAGTTACATTTTTAAAACAAAAAATATAAAGAAAACAAATAAAATGCATTGAGTGTCACAAAAACGAAAGTGGCCTATACTTGTCGCACTGTTTTTCTTTTCTTTTGTTAATCTGTTAAGTAAGAGAAATAGATTTAATTTGTGTAGCCCCATTTTATTCCTTTTATAATTTCTGTTTTTCTCCATTCACAGAAGCGCTGCAGGTGCGTGATACGACGATGTGTGATTCCTCATGGCCTGTTGTTTATGCTGCTTTTTGCACATATGAAGCTAAAGCCCTGAAAAAAAGAAGCTTCGTTTGTCGGTTTAGGAAAATAATCTAAATGAACAAAATGCTGTCATTATACAGATGATAAGAACGCAGATAATAAGAATGTGAAGCCTTTTAAACTGAGTATTCTGGTTTAAACATTACGTTTAGCTCAAAAAAACAAATCACAGGATTGAGGTGCAGGCCAAGCTGTTGTGATGAGTTCCAGTATTGTTCTACTGTGGTGTTGAACACTTACCATTGAGAGGAAAGTTCCAAGTTGATTGGATCTGATTGCAAGTTATACAGTACATCCTAGGTTGTTGTTGTTTTGTCTGGCTTGACATTGTGTTGTGGTGTGTTGTACACAAAGCTACGTCCGATATTTATGATAAGTGCCATCTTAGATATATCATGTCTCTCTGTTGCACAGGAAAGCATGTTTCATGCGAAATGTAAAAGTTAAAACCCCTGCAAGATCCAAACAAACAGCTTAGTGGTAGGAAAATTGAATTAAAAAAGAATGCTGTTTCGTTACTTTATTACTTTTGCAGCCAACCATCACAGAACACAACCCAAACTTACTCTAGGAAGGCAGCAGGAAAAATCAGTTCATGTTTACCATAGCAATTTAATTACCTGATAAACATTTACCAAGATAAGATGGGCTCAGATTGACCCCTATGTTAGTGACACAAGAAACTGAACTGAATGATATGATCTGTGGTGATTAAAACTAAAATATTTAAACTGAAAACACAATCAGAATGTAATACACAAGGAAGTCAGTATATTGTTAAAAACAAAGACTAATCCAGACCTCAGGCTCCAAAGTGCCATGACTACATTTTTTATTTTTTACAGTTGGCCAGTCTACTCCGTTAACAGAGATCTAGTCACTTAAGTTGTTTGGAAATTAACTATTTCAGTTGGCCTGGTTAATACTGACACAGTTTAGACATGTGCTAAGCCACACGTCCTGAGGGAGGAATGCAATGCCAAGTTGATTCTTTCTCGTGTCATTAATTATTTGATACAATGTTGTGAACAAATAAATCAAGAACCTAGAATCCTAGACCCATTCTTGTGAAATAAATTAAGCTAATAGCTTAATATTAGATGTATTTATTCTTTAAATGTCTATGGAATGTTATTACAGATTGCCTAATCCATTGGTCATGTTGATCTTGTATAAGGAGGACTAATATTCCACATGAAAAATATATACCTAACTACAGTATTTGTTACTAGAAAACATATTTGGAGTTTCCAATTATTTTTGTAGACATTTTCTAGACAATTTCAGTTAAAATATCACTATGATAAACCAGTGCTTAAAATATTTTGTCCTATCAAACATTTGCTGAATGGTCATAAAGCATAATTTGGTGTCAGTCTGAAATGGCATGAAATGCAGTTACAAACATATTCTGTTGTGGCGGTTAACAACTAAACTGTCTGGTGGACTGATTGGACAACAAATAAAAAAATATGTTGCTGTGCTCTACTGAACAATCATTTATCAGACACATTTACTTATAGTATCCTTATTACAGGGACACAAGTCATGCCTACAGGGACAATGGTGATAAGCGTACACCCTTTCAACCCTTGGTATTAGCTTATTACCATTCAGTTATTCAAAAGTGATGCACATAGTTATTTGCGAAAATCCTGTGTTTCTTAAAATACAATCTAAATGACTTTATCCTGTGTTCGTTTCTTAGGAACAAGAGGACCCCAACAAGCTTGCTACCAGCTGGCCTGATTACTATATTGACCGCATCAACTCCATGGCAGCTGTAAGTACTTCCTTTATTACCTTTATGTTTCTAACATGCACAACAAACTTTTGCACCCTTTGTGATTAAAATATAATTTTGACAAATTGATGTGTAGGAAAAATTTTAACTGAATAAAAATTGACCAAAACATTAGCAAGCCCACAAGTTATCAATATGAATCAGACTATAAATGCAGCTTTTTTGAATGTCTGTTTTATTGTAAAAATTTTTTTGAACTATTATGTGAGACTATTCAATTCAAGATTATTTGTATAGCGCTTTTACGATACAATCGTTGCTAAGCAGCTTTACAGGAAATTAATTTTCTACAATAGATTTATATATTGTTTTGACAATAGACTGCCAAAATGTAATTATCCTATATGTCCTTATAGAACTGTAATATAATATTAAGCTACCTTGCAGATGTAAGCTGCCCCAGACAACACACATTGTTTATAGTTCAACTGATTTTGCAGATGTTTGTTGTTTATTGTCTTGGTTTAATGGAATAATCTCTCTTTAAACAGTGGATTCCCAGCCTTACTCTAGTACAGGGGTTCTCATAGTTTACATTCAAAGGTCCGAATCTGAATTATCATCAATGTCAAAAGGTCCGAAATAATTGTTATTACAAAACTTGTTTTTTATAAACATGCGTATAACTTTATATAACAATTCAACTTGATATATGCTTAATTATCATATTTATGACGTCATCAGGTCATACTTGCGTTTACAAAAATGAACCATATTTTTTTTATAAAAAATAAAATAAAAACCTTGGTTACTATTAAACCATGATAACCACAAATTAACCATGGTCTTGCTACACTAACCATAGTTTAACCATGGTATTTGTAGTAAAACTGGTTATATAAATTGTAATCAATATGCAAATAAAAAAATGGTTACTACACTTTTATTATAATAAAACCATGGTTATTTTTCATAAGGATTACTCAACAGCAGTGTACTAACAATACACTTACGGTACTTACTGTAACTTAGTTGCTGTAATAAGATTACTTTTTGCAGTAACTAGTAGTGTAACTAATTGCTAATAAGATTTCAGTAATAAAATTACAGTTACCATCCATAAAACAGCTTAGTTACTTAGTTACTTTTGATTCCTCTACCCCGCTAATTTAAAATCCAACAATCAAATAATTCCTAGATTTATTTTCATAATTTTCACGACTCCCACATGCATGTGATGCCCCCGATGCAGCAGGCAAGCTTGGAATATGGAAAAGCTTACATTCAGCAGATAGAAATATTGTATTATGTTGATTTTGTCAAGAAAAAAGATAATCTGAACACTGTTGTGTAAGTTGTGGCTGTACTTTGCTCTGGCATTACATCCCACCCACGTCCCTCTGATCAGCATGTGGTACAGTATATTACTATAGGCCTAATTAAAAATATTTTTCTTGAAAATTCCTCAGTTTCTTACAAACTTATGTGATTTCATAAAATACATAATGCAATATAATCGTATATGGGTAATGGAGAAAATACAATTAGCTTCAAGCTACACATGACAATTAATGAGATTTATACAACACTTCTACTTGAATGTCACTATCAATCACTATTGAGTGTTTGTAATAACTTCTGACTGCGATCCAATGTAGATTTTGGTCAAACGATGAGGCAGAAATATGTTGTTAGTAACATTCTAGAAGAATTTTATGTGGAAGATACACAGTTACAACTTATGTGGGGCGTGAAGAAAAAGTAATGTAACTAGTAGTGTAACTAATTACTGTTGCCAGAAAGTAATAAGTAAAGTAACAATATTACTTTTGGAAGGAGTAACTAGTAATGAGTAATATATTACATTCTTTGAGTAACTAGCCCAACATTGCTCAACAGTACTGCATTTTTATACAACTAAATGCCCAATAAAGTTGTTCTAATTTAGGTCCACATATTTTATGTTTCTGAAATAGTACTTCAATGTAACCTGCAGTCCCAAAACTGCCAAAATCTTTAATTATAATTTAAAAATATATATATAATTATTGGAGCACAAACGTCCGTCTGTGTAACAAACTATGTGCATATTTCAACTCTTTACTGACAAACTACAATGATATGACAGACAGTCAACAGTGATAGGTTTTTGGAAACGCTGTTTTGTACTCGTTCATTCGTAAGTCTGCTGCAGTTCAGTTCTTTGAATATGCTGCTAACTCTGCCGGTGGAGAAAGACTACGTCAGGAAGGCGAAACCTCGCGCTCGCCGGGTGAAACCGGTGATGGTATTCTACTGAATGAAAGCTAAGGTTTATCCAAAATGTTGCTAGCTGCTATGTGCATTGTCTTACAAAAGAGTCTGTAAACACTGCAATACTGGGTCATGCGCCACGCACGTCGCACAGAGATCTGAATGATACGAGTGCGCTTGAAATACCAAGTGGAGGCGGGTCCGGATTGAATTCCCTCCTGGTCCGGATCCGACTTTGAGAAGCGCTGCTCTAGTACATCATGTCCAAACAAATTGTCTTCATTGTTGTCATCTTAAATGCTTTAGCAATCAAGGCCTTGATAGAGAGATATGATACTGTTTTTATGGTCAGACTGTATTGAAAAATAACAGCTGTTAGTTAAAGGGGTTCTGTGCTTTTTTGCATTTTAAACCTTCTATAGTGCAATGGGTCCTGTTTGTGCATGCAAACGGTCTGCAAAGATACAAAGCACAAACTCTACTCCAAAGGGAGTTAATTTCTATATCAGTAAGCACTCTCTGAACTTCCTCGATTGCTTTGATTGCAGTCCTGAGTTTTCTTCCAAGAACATACACATCACAATATCCCTCATTGAAAAAATTCCTGCACCAAGTCAGAAGCAAAAAAAAAAGGAGTGGGGCCTGTTTAAGTGAGTAGTTATGTTAATAGTGTGTTGTCACCATGTTCAAGAGACACAGCTTCACATATCTAATACTATATATTGATACACATGCAGCTGTTTACATTCGCAGACATAACCGACTGTGTTTATGTGAATTTTGTGTGTTTATGACAGTTGACACAAAGGAGCTGGCTCCCTGTGTGTGCACGCTCAGAAAACCATATTTAAGAAGTTTAAACTGACAAGGTTTTTTAAACGCAAAGAATAAACTTCTCATGATAATGAAGAACTACAAGGTCATGTGAGTTTGAACATTATGGAGATGATAATCAAAATAGATCAAATGTTTTATTTGTTGCATGAGCTACCAAGCACAGCCCTCTTCTGGAAAAGGGGACGGGGAGCAGTATTTTACAGTGGCCGAGATGTGCAAAACAATCTGCAAAAATAGTCTTCAGAAAAGGGTGACACTTTCTATGAAGCCCATATTTATAATACATTATGAGGGTAGTCTTAAGGCATTATAATGAATGCATAATGCATTATAAAAAACCTTATAATATTTTATATAATCTTATAAATAATCATAACAACAATTGTAATACATTATAATGCTTACGCATTTGTGGTTATAACTTTTAAGATTATGATTATTTATAATGAACCACATATTAAATCTACTTTTACATTTATAATGGACTATATATCTTGAGATATATACTTAAGATCTGCACAGGATCTTATTACATCTTGTAAGTGGTTAGGTGTAGAGTGTTATTTGAGTGTTCCATGTGAGGCTAATATAAATTTTGATGTGAGCTAGTTAATTATTTCAACTGAGAAAAAAAAAGCAATGTTTATATGTTAGGTTAAATGGTATTACAATAAATGATAATACAATAAAAATAGTTCAAAGCAAATGTGTCATATTACACATTCATCTTATCTGATATCTGATCTTATGGCTTTTTGAGAAAAAAATATTACTATTATTATTACTATATTTATAAGTGGTCTTTGATTGCTTTAAGTAAAGTAGTATAAGAAAGATGGAAAGATATGTACATTATAACTATGAGAAATATAATCCATAAGTGGATACAACGTGTTCGCTGTGTGTTATAAATCATCATACTTTCAAAAGCTATAACCACAAATAAGTAAATATTATAATACATTAAAACTGTTCTTATGAATATTCATAAGATGATATAATATATTATAAGGTTTTTAATAATGCATTATGCATTCATTATAATGACTTAAAAATACCCTTATAATGTATTATAAATATGAGCTGCATAGAATGTGTTTCCAAACTATCTTATAGCACGAGAAGGTGAAATATGATTTATTAAAAATGATTAAAGATAGTTACTGTTTGTAGTCTATACTTTACACACACATGTATTTCTTTTTTGTCTGACCTTATACTTAATTGCAATCACCGATATTAGTCAGTAACTAATTTGAAGTTGGACTGGGCTACAAGAATTATAATCTGTCAAATTCACAATAAAAATGTATCCAGGAGTAAAATATTTGTCTATGCCTATGCACTTGGGGGTAATCTGTTTTTCGGAACGTAGCTCAAATCCCCCCCCTCCCCCTAGATCTTGACAACAATTTTTTTTATTGTGATATAGACAAGAAAACAGTTCGTACTAATGAGAAAAATAAGAAAGAAAAAAAGGAAAATAGCAATGCATAGCCTCCGGGCTTCCGTACTTTTATGATTGGATAGTTAAAAAACGCCTATCACGGTTTGAAAACGCCCAGTAATTGAGAAACGCCCCCTTTACCTATACTTGGATTTGTCGTTGTTTTCTAACTTGTTGTTGTGTTTTCTGACTTGTTATAATGTTTTTGGAATTGTTGTGTTTTCTGAATTATTTAATTTTTTAGATTTGCATTTGTGTTTTGTAATTTGTAATTTTGTTTTCAGAATTGTGATTTGTTTTGATATTCTCAGCCACTGTAGTATTTGCATTTAAAGACGCATGAAACCAGTAGATAGGAATAAAACTGGAAGGTTTGGTCTACAGTATGCAAGTATTTCTGAAGTGGATATTTATGGCTAAAAAAAATATATGTACACCGTTTAAATATATGTAGTGCAATTTAACTCTACAGATGCAAATAGATAAAGTGTAATACAATGTACTTAAGTTTTTATTTTGGGTGTTTATTTCCCACTAGCCTGAAAAATATATTATGGAAGCAAAATAGCCCAACATCTCAAAATTGACCCTTAGGCTGGACATGGTTTATAGCTTTTCTGAAGCATGCCTGACCTGCCGTGATCAGTTGTATTTGTTTAAAACCATAGTAAAAGTTTGACAAAGATCACCTGTATTTCAGATGCAGACACTATTTGCTTTTGAAGAAGAGGAAATGGAGATGAGAAACAAGGTAGTAGAGGATCTAAAGACAGCCCTCCGGACTCAACCAATGAGGTAAGAGAACTTAATTCTTTATATTGATCCATAATTCTGATCTCCAGTTCAAGAAGGCAAGAGTGAATACCTTGATTTGAAAGAGTTGCTCTCTAATTGCTTCTCTAATGCAAACTAATTGGCAACTGATTCCGGGCTTGGATTATGTGGGAAGCACACTTTTTTACAGATTAGGATGTCTCTGCCTTGTGAAGATTGTGGCGGTGAGCTTTACTGCATCCGTCTTGGTCTGTGACTGTCTGATGTTGGTTGATCACTATTTCTGAACACATTTAAGTTTTGTGTATCATTAATTTAGCTGAAACAGTGACTGACTGCTTCCTGTCTTCAGTCCTGATCCTTTTTGTAAATAAAAACAGTCAGAATGAGACACCAGTATCTTTTATCCCTTCAAAGATTAACTTATCTTTGAGATACGTTAAGCCCATGCTGTCTTTAGACCATTAGTCTTGAGTCTCTTTCATCACTGCTGGCAAACAGATCCAGAACTGCTTCTCTGAGTCACAAAGAAAAATGTCTTAAGCTGTCAGTCACACTGCACCCAGTCGTCTAGACATATAAGGCAACTTAAACGGGACTGACTGATAAAATAACTGCTTCCACATTGCTATATATGAGGGACCGTATTTTTTGTGGTCAGTTTTGTCGCTTAATGTTAGCTGGGTTATTTTTGTGATCTTGGTTCTTCAGAGAGATAAAATGCAGTGACATCTGAATGACCCCAGTAGTGCAAATTCAACAACTGCTGTGAGTAAGGGGCCGTTTGCACGAAAATGTTTTCAGACAAAAAAGGGAAACCTTTTAAGTGTTTTGCCTGTTTGTTTACAAGACAACGGTGTTTTGGGGACTGGAAATGCATAATTTTGAAAACAGGTTTCAAAGTGCAAGTTTTTGAAAATGCCACTGGTATTGTTTCCGTGTAAACACCTAATACGGAAATCTTTGAAAACGGTGACGTCATGCGCGTGCATAGTACGTTAGGTATGTAGATAATACCGCGTTTTTGTGCAGTTTTTGCGGATATGTGTAAACGCGTATCGTTTTGAAAACGTTGTCGTGTATATGTGAAACTTTTTAAAAACACAAGGGAAAAACTTTTATGTTTTTGACTTCATCGTGTGTAAACGTAGCCTAAGATGGACACAACTTAGGCAGCATGCAAATTTAAAAGCAATCAAAACATAATTGGTAACCCATGATTTTTTATGACAAGTTCTTTGAGAGCAGCTAGTTGGGTCTCAGATGTAATCCGCTAATGGATGTAAATTTGGCTTTGAGGCTTGAAGGTATTTTTTTGCACCTCATTAATGCCAGTGCATTAATTACTTTAAATGAGCAGAAGGAAATTAAAATATTGAATATCCAATTTAGTAGTGAAATATATTAAATACAAGTCACCCTGAGTGCTTTTTAAATCTAGAACTGTTTTCATAAAAAAAATTAAGTGTTTAATTAAATTAAACTGTTTTTGCAGTTGTAGATTTTTTAACCATCAGCTAATGTATGGCGTTACGATTAATTTTACACTGTTATAAATCCAACAAGTGCCATAATTAGATAATGTAACATCCACATCTGTCATGCAGTACCCGGCTTTGTCCAATACGGAAAATGGTGCAAACACTGCCCACATGAAAACTCAAGCAAACCTTATTTGCGATGTTATTACAGCCTTTTGAAGAACAGATAATTTGTAACAATATGACATAACATACAGTACTCCATATTTGCTTTACAATCTCTTGAATGTTTTCATTAATACCAAACCAAGTGTTTTAACTGCTGTAGCTAGTGTAAGATACTAAGATAATGTTAAGAACCTCTGTTTTATTAACATTTGTTAGACCTTATTTAATACTTCTCAAGCTGTGATGTAAAGGCTATTTTTTAAAACATAAAAATAAAAAATCCTGCCCCAACTTCATGTTTAAACAGGAATTTTGTCACCAGATGGGAAAAAAGACATGCCAAAGTCTGTGCTAATATGTGGTAATACTATTCAAATCTTTTTTTTTATCATTGATTAATGATCTAGGAGTGTTCCTCTGTAGTATACACTTGCTATCTTTGCTCATTAGACAGTTAGCCTGCTGAGACAAAGGTATCATTCATTACTTAGTGCAAAAAATCTGCCACATACAGTTAATATTACTGAAAGCAGGAAGATAAATGCGGCACCATGATGATTTGCCTCCGACGTGTCAGTACCGTAGGACATTATTAGATTAAGTTACTTAATCTGTCATTTGATGAATTGCCATGTATTTGTGAGAGTTTGAGAATACAGCAGTGTCGTCCTGGCCACTTCAGTCCCTGTGCCATCCTTCTATTTTTTTTCTTCTTACTCTTCATACTTTTTGTGTAATTTGCTAGTGAATGAATTACATACTTGTGAGTTTAGTTAGTAAGTTATTAAGTTAGTAATCTAAAATGTCTTCATACCTTTTCCCCATGATACTCTTTTAGACACTTAACCTCATACTGTCCAATCCATACATGTAAACATTACTAAGTGGTGCATACATTAACTGGTTTGGCTTCTTGACATATAAATCCATTTTGTATTTGACAGTGTATTACACTGCCATCTCACAGCAAAAAAAGTCCTTCAAATATCCTATTTATTTTGGATATTGTCTTAAGTTTCATGTGCTCCACCTTGTTTTTTTTTTTTTTTTTTTTTTAGTCCACATTCTGGAAGGAGTGTGCAGATGGCAAGCTCTTCTTGATTTGGTATTTTTTATATAAACTGTGCAGGCACGACACAGGCCCTTTGTCTTCACACCGCTGGTCAGCCAACACAAAATGTCACTCCAAACAAGATAGGTTTCACAACATCCTTCCGAAAACCCTGAACCTCTCACCACCACAATGAAAGGCTCAGATCGGGAAGAGTATTTGTGTCAAGTCAGTTAGAGATATGGAGGCAACATGTCTATTGATCGTTTGAATTACTGATGTAGTACTTTCTGTTAATACAGAAAGGGGTTAATACAATTTTTTATTTGTTATGACATGGAAAATGTTATGTAACTAAACTCACTGTGGTTCAGTTTAGGTCACCGGAAAGTATGTACAGCTTAAGGATTGTTTTTAGCTGTGTTTGGACAAAAATGCCTTATTATTCTGAGGATCAAATGTCAGTGGGTTTCAATAAAGAAACAGCCACCTTCTTCCTCCTCTTCTGCAGTTTGTGTAAATAACCTGATGTCCTCTCTCTCATAACCAAATATTACGTTTCAAAATACTGATGATATGACCTCAAAGAGGTCCAAGTATGTGGAACTCAACATCTTTTTTTCACATTTGTCGAATGCTTTAATGGAAATTGCACCCCGAATGCTTTAAGCATTTGGATGGGTTTGTGTTTTTCTCACTGTACTGTGAGAAGTGGAATAGCTAGGTCCAGTGAGCATCAATGACTGAAGGAAAATAGAGTAAAGTTCAAGAGAGGTAGCTATAGGCAGCCCAGAAGTCATCCTGTGAGGCATGCTTTGTATTGGCAATGGTTTAAAGGGACAATGTACTACCCCACCTGTGCCCCTACATGCTCAGCTTCCAGGGTAATTTACACACTCCTGGTTGCTCTTTCCAGACTGGTGAACTGTAACCGATACGCAATACTGCACACATGCATGCTTTTGTTCACATTTAGTCTGGCTGAGCGTGACTGTGAACTGACAGTAAGGCACTTTATCAAGGCTCAGCTGGCTTAATTTTATTGCTTATTTTACTACTCATGTTTTGACTATCCCAAATGCTAGTCACTAAAGTAATAAAGACTTTACAATATTTTTTTAAGACCAGTTAAATCACCCTAAAAGCTTTAACCTTTTAAACCACCAGATCTAGTGTTTCATATTACATCTTTTGAATCTTTGTATTTTGTTTTTCTTAATTTCAGCAGTCCAAGGGGGCTTGGGCCCTGGTGACACATCTGGACCATGTGTCAAAGCGGCTAATGCATATTAATAATGCATATTATGCGCCTTCTGATTTGTAGCCTCCCATTCAGTTGTTCCCTCTGAAACTTTCTACAACTTGTGTTTTTTCTTTCCTTTTTATAGCCTTGGAAGCTATTGTGTGTCACTCCAGTTGTTTTAGAGAAGGTAGCGTTTGTGCAATCATTTAATACCAGGATGCTGTCAACATTCTAGGTACTATTTGCATAGTACTGAGTCCGCATTGCTTAAGGTTACAGATGACATTCTGTTATTCATTGAATCTGGGTCATCTATCATCTTGATAGTGTTAGATTTAAGTACTACATTTGACACTATTGACACAATTATTTTCAATGGTTTGCTTCCAATTTAAAGGGTTGGAATGTCACTGTTAATATTGCATCGGGTCATTTACCTCACCATCTGCCCCAGTCTCTTGTGGTGTTCCGCATGTATCCTCTTTAGTTTTCCCTCTACATGCTTCGGTTCTGTATTTTTTTTTTTACATTACTTATCATTGTTAAGCTGAGGATCTCCAACTCTATCTTCCAATTAAACCAGGAAACAGTTTTTCATTAGATCACCTCTCTTCATGCCTTGATGAAGTGGATGGCAAATAATTTCCTACACCTGAATTAAATTAAAACTGAAGTGCTTCTGCTGGGTCCTGATGCCACTAATGACTCCATTAAAAGACAGCTTGGCTCCTTAAGTAACAACCTACACAGTCATGCAAAAAATCTTGCAGTTTATCTTGATCCTCTGCTCCAATTTGACAAGCATGTAAATGCTTTAATAAAGAATGGCTTCTTCCAACTTAGATCTGTAGCAAAAGTAAAACACTTCCTTTCTAGTAAGGACCTTGAAATCATGATTTATGCACTTATTTCTTTCACTATCATATACAGTATATTCTATAATTAAATTAATTGCTACTAGTACATATCAATTCTAATATTTCTTATAGTAAAGCACTTTGGATCAACTACGGTTGTTTAAAATTGTGCTCTTAAGTGGAGTTTGACTGGACTCCCTGAAGTGTCGCTGAGACTTGAGCAGTAAGTCCTGCTTCACTAACATCTGCACCTCCACAGCACAGGGAAATGCTAATGAATACACAGGGTCATGGAGACTGTGTTCAGGGGTTCATAATGGGATTATCAGATGTGGGAATCGGAACCAACTGACCTCTGTAAGGAATTGGGAAACAGCACCTCAATAAACAAATGTGGATTTTATGTGGCAAAGACAGTGTTAAGACAGAATATTAAAGTAAAATCCTCAGAACAGATCACACATCTTATGACTTAACACCCACTTGTTTATGTAAGCAGCCTTGCTTGCCACCATGGATGTATTATTCAAACCCTGTTCCGGAATGTGAGTTTCTTGGCTGAAAAGGAGTGTGAGTTCAGAAGGGAGCAATTTCCACATTGGAATAATATGAATAAAAGTTCATGTTAAATTTTAAACTAGAATCTTAAAATGAAAGGACAAAGAAACAAGGTAATGGCATCATCAAGCAAAGGTTTTATTAATATTTAAAATTTGAGACCACAATGAAAGCATGTATGTGTGTTTGAATAGTTTCATGAACTATTGATAAATGTGAGATTAATGATTCCAAACATAATTTCTGACTGAGGAGAGCCATATTGTATACATTTCAAATTACCCATTACAAATTACCCTTTATAACACCATGGTACTAAATATATACAATATCTATATTACCTGCTATTTAAATAGACTTCCTAGGTATTTCAACGAATACAACAATTATGGATGTACCACGAGACTTTTGGTATGGTTTGGTAAAAATTTTTTGGATTAAGATGAAAAATTAAGTAATCTATTTACTTATTATTACATTCCTGCTCTTTATGTGACTGTTATTCCATGTTAACCAAATACAGAGACTGTACTGACAACAGAGGGAGATGGGGGGAGTTGAGGGACAGCAGTGACTTATTGTCTGAAATCATAATAGATTCATTGTTTTTAAATCAATGCTTGCAAAGCTGAAGCCACCACATGGTTTTCTTAGCATCCGCTGGCAATGAAAAACATGCATCTCCCTTCACCTAAAATAAACCAATGTGTTATTATCCCATAAAGTGTGGCTCCTCACCTCCAGCGAACATGATCAAACCTTAGTTCCAAAGCAGACAAGGCTCAACTGCTATGATTTAGTGATCTCTGGGCAACCTGTAATATTTAGAATCTTTGGGAGCAATGTACACATGAGATCATAGCTGGCCCACAGTCGTTTGGCTTCTCCTCACCTCATCACTACTGTCTGGATTAGCCCCTTATCCAATTTTCACATCAAAATAATGCTAAGAGTTCAGTTCACAGACCATTTCATTGTTAGGCCTATGAGCCCTACTATAAGCCCTTATGTACTGTAAAAAGCTGGACTAGCAAAATAGGGCAGTTGAGCCACGTCTGCTTTGGAACTAAGGTTTGATCATGTTCGCTGGAGGTGAGGAGCCACACTAAATGGTATGTCAGTACAGTCTCTGTATTTGGTTAACATGGAATAACAGTCACATAAAGAGCAGGAATGTAATAACTGGTAGAAATAGGTGTTAACATTGTCACTTGATTGGCCACTCCGGAAAGGGGATTAATGACATGCTTGACCCTAATTAGTCTGAATAATGAGTCCCTGGTTTAGCTCAATACGATGAATGTGAGGAAGGATACATGCCCATTCTGCATTGACAGGTTTTTATGGTTGACTTGTTCAGTATACTGTTTTATGTCTATTTATTTATTTGTGCAGCTGAGTATATAAAGAAGCCATCTGGGACTTTAGCCAAGATTTCTTCAGATCAGAATATTTTCACAAGAGAATTTTTAAAGATAGTCCCTTCTGGTTTTTACCAAGTACTTCCTAAGATAATCTGTATTCAACTGACACAATTTTATTTATATAATTCATTTAAATATATTTAATTCTCCTTGTGTAAAAGACCATGATATCTCAGAGGCGCTTTCCTAGTTAAGGCCCTATTCTAAAGGTGAGTTTTGTTGAATCAGTGTGTTCATGTTTTTGGGAACAGTGTGGCAATGATAGTCATGTTTCCTGACATTCTAGGCATTAGAAAAAACAACCTCACAAAACCTTTGATGACTCTCCCTTCAGGTTTGTGACGCGCTTCATCGAGTTGGATGGCTTGACGTTTCTTCTGAACTTCCTGAAGAACATGGACTATGAAACCTCAGAAAGCCGCATACATACATCCATCATCGGCTGTATCAAAGCCTTGATGAACAACTCCCAGGGCCGTGCCCATGTACTGGCCCACCCCCAGAGCATCAACACTATCTCCCAAAGCCTCCGCCAGGACAACATCAAGACCAAAGTTGCTGTGTTGGAGATCCTGGGTGCTGTTTGCTTGGTGCCTGACGGGCATAAGAAAGTATTACAGGCAATGATACACTACCAGAAGTATGCTGCAGAGAGGACTCGCTTCCAGGTAAAATTGCGTTTAATGGGAGATTTGTAAGAGTATGAAAGGAATTGAGCACGGAATTCCAGAAGAAAACTGTTATTTTCTTTGAGGGTGGTACAATAACATGGGTAATTCTAGCTCTATAATCTGACAGGATGTGTAAAATTATTAATATGCTCATACCTGTGATGGTACATTCAGTCAAATTTGTCATAGAGTGTAATCGCTGAGTGGTAAACTTAGCCTGCTGTTAGGCTAATAAACAGTATTACTGTGCGGAAGGGTTGGATCATTCAATTTATTTAACTTTGGAATTGTATGTCATATTGTTATGTTTAACATTTTATAAGAGTACTCAAAAGTACTCATGCATTATAGATAGTTTCTCAGATTCTTACACCTTACAACACTTATTACAGCAACTGTGCAAAAATCAAGGTAAAATCATTCCTTTTGTAGCTTATTGTTTATCAATGCATTTTCTAGAATTTTTTTTCTTTTAAACTGAAAAAAAGGTGATGGCAGAAATAGGATCAAATTGTGGGCTGGATTTTGGGGAGTCAATGTGGATTCTGACATTTCAGCTATTCGGGTTTTTGTCTGCATTTCTTAAAACACCTCACAGGAGACATGTTAATTTTAACCGCAGAGCAGCGGAGGCCTCATCTTATGGAACATATGTAGGGTGATTTGTCTTTACTGTGTTTATTGAAGTGTCATTGACATGCCTGGCAACAACAAATGCCAGTGTTATTATTATCAAATATTAGCCTTTTAAGCATGGTTGATTCCTAGTGACGCAATAGATCTCTGAGCACTCTTGACACAATAAGCACCATAAGAAGACATTAACAACCATTCCAGTGAAAGAACAGAGAACATTTCCACCTGTTTCCACTGACTTTAAAATAGGGACTGTGATTAGAATTTTCCATTTATTGTCCTTATCAGCCTATTGGGTAAAAAAAACTGTGATCAGCAGTCAGACTTTATACATTATACATCAGCTTATGAGTTGTCTTGCTATCTACCATCTACCGAAGCAAACTTCTAAACACCATGGAATCTCATAAATTAAAAAACTTTACATGGACAAGTAAAATTAAAACACTTTACATAGGCAACTTTATTAGGAGTCATTCACACACAAATAGCTCTCTTTACTTGTAGTACACATAAAAATACAACTTTGCGATGCTTGCAATAAACATTTACTTGTATGCTGCTTAGATAATAATGCAATACTCTAATTGAAAAAAGAGATATTTGGTGGGGGGGGAAAATCAATCTTAATTAGATTAATTGGATTTAATTAGATGTTTATGTATTTTTTACTCAGTCTCTTTTGAACGAGCTGGACAGAAGGACAGGGCACTACAGGGATGAAGTAAATCTGAAGACAGCCATCATGTCATTCATAAATGCTGTGCTGAATGCTGGGGCTGGAGAGGTCAGCTGTTGACAGGACTTCCCTAAAAATAAAAAAATAAATTATATGATATATATACACTATTAACATCATGATTTCCTTTGTTTCTCTCAAAGGACAGTCTAGAGTTTCGCCTTCATCTTAGGTATGAGTTTCTGATGTTAGGAATTCAGCCAGTCATCGAGAAACTGAGAGCACATGATAATTCCACACTCGACAGGTACGGAACACCAGTTAAAATGGTGCTCCTTTTTCACCTAACAATCAGTATATGCATCATACTGTTGCAAGGCTGTGTTTGTTTGTTTCAGACATCTGGACTTTTTTGAGATGGTGCGGAATGAGGATGACTTCGAACTGGCCAAACACTTTGACATTGTAAGATCTTTTACCTATTTGCACATGCCTTTTTCATATCATAACCTTAAATTTACAGAGCACTTATTATGTACAGAACAGCTTGGTATTATTTGATTTGTTTATAAGGCTCCTGGCTTCATGTTTGTCCTAACTGGGAAAAAAATAATGGACGTTTTTTTGTCCAGACACATGTGGACACCAAGAGTGCTGGGCAGATGTTTGAACTGATCAAGAAGAAACTGAGCAACACAGATGCCTACCCCCACCTTCTATCTATCTTACAGCACTGCCTCCAAATGCCATGTGAGGATCTGAACTTTTCCGTTCGACCCATTCAAAATATCCCTTTTATTATTTGTAATAATTTGTGTTTGGAATACTCTGTGCTTGGAGCATGACTGTGATGCCTTGAAAATATGTTTGTGTTTTGTATAGTTTCCTTTGTATTTAAATATAACCATCCCTGCATTCCACAGCTAATGAAGTGATGGTATCAGATTGTAAAACTGTATTACTTTTCATATGATATGTACATGCTCCAAGAATACCATTTAAATATCATGTTACATGTCCAGAAAAGCATGGCATTACCATGACAAACAAAATAAGCTTGTTTATGTCTTTGTAAAATGTTTTCAGATAAACGTGGTGCAGGCAGTATACAGCAATGGCAACTTTTAGACCACATCCTTCAGCAAATTGTTCTACAAGATGAGAAGGGAGAAAATCCAGATGTTTCACCCCTGGACAATTTCAACGTTAAGAACATCATTAGAATGTAAGTGCCCAATTCAAAACGCTTTCAGTTCAAAACACATTTTGCACATGATTTTGACCATCAAATGTTCAAATAATAATACTGCTCATGAAAACTTAACTTTAAGTTTATTAGATTAGAGTAATATTTTTAAAGCCAAAAAGCCATGATAAAGTCCTGGATTATTGTTAGTTCTTTTAAAGATCAAAGCTCTCCCTATCTCACTGCCCGCTGTAGGGATTCTTAAATCTCTTTTGTGCGCAATGAACCACAAAGCTATATTGTGGCACACTGTTGGGATCTGGTACTGTTAACATGCTAGAAGATGCTCCACAATGCTGTGAATGCATCATGAAGCTGTGGCCAAAAGGGAAACTGGTATCAAACAATTTTGTGAAATTTTAAAGGAAGATGCAAGACTCTGTAGTCTAAACACTGGTATTGCTGTCATTAATGTGCATAAGAATGTTGAATTTCCAGCCATGTGCTCACCACAGGTGGCCAACGGTCCTCTAGACAGGAAAAAAAAACACTTATTTATTTTTTCCTTGGCTCATTTATCACCTCAGCTGTGCTTTCATTGTCATGGACATCCGTGTGCTCTATTTCCACCAGTGTGCCACTGCCAGAAAATGTTTAACTTGGCACTGGAAAGTGTAAGCACAGGGAAACCTACAACTAGCAAACATAATTTTTGTCTTTTCATGCTTACCCATAATGTCTAACTCTTTCCAGTTGCAAAAAAATTACCTTAGTGAAACAGAACTGTAATGTACTGGTTGCAGTTAAGACATCTTGGGCAATTATGTTTCTTTTACCAGTTTTGGAGCAAGCTGTCCAAACGAACAGATAATGAAAATAATGGATTTTTTTATATCCAGTGTTGGCTTGTAGCTGGCAATTTATTGTGTTACCCCAATAATGTCAGTATGCCTACAAAAGAATCAAACTGTTTTTTTTTTAGATAAACAATCTTCTTTAATGTAGTGCAATACATCATCTACAGTACGTTAACAGTGTGTGGAAAATGTATCTTTATCCTCTTTTCCTGTTTTCTTATTAGTCATATACAGTATCTCATTGAAGTGTGTACACCCCTCACATTTGTAAATATTTTATTATATATTTTCATGTGACAACACTAAAGAAATGACACTTTGCTACAATGTAAAGTAGTGAGTGTACAGCTTGTATAACAGTGTAAATTTGCTGTCCCCTCAAAATAACTCAACACACAGCCATTAATGCCTTAACTGCTGGCCACAAAAGTGAGTACCATCCTAAGTGAAAATGTCCAAATTGGGCCCAAAGTGTCAATATTTTGTGTGGCCACTGCTATTTTCCAGCACTGCCTTAACACTCTTGGGCATGAGTGTGCGGATTGATGCCGTGTGCGGCATTTGGTCTGAGCACTGATATGCTGACCCCCCACCCCTTCAACCTCTGCAGCAATGCTGGCAGCACTCATACGTCTATTTCCAAAACACAACTTCTGGATATGATGCTGAGCACATGCACTCAACTTATTTGGTCGACCATGGCGAGGCTTGTTCTGAGTGAAACCTGTCCTGTTAAACTGCTGTATGGTCTTAGCCACCGTGCTGCAGCTCAGTTTCAGGGTCTTGGCAATCTTCTTATAGTCTACGCAGTCTTTATGTAGAGCAACAAATCTTTTTTTTTTCAAATCCTCAGAGAGTTCTTTGCCATGAGGTGCCATGTTGAACTTCAAGTGACCAGTATGAGTGAGTGAGATAACACCAAATTGAACACACCTGCTCCCCATTCACACCTGAGACCTTGTAACACTAACGTGTCACATGACACCAGGGAGAGAAAATGGCTAATTGGGCCCAATTTGGATATTTTCAATTAGAGGTGTACTCACTTTTGTGGCCAGCGGTTTAGACATTAATGGCTGTGTGTTGAGTTATTTTGAGGGGACAGAAAATGTACACTATTATACAAGCTGTACACTCACTACTTTACATTGTAGCAAAGTGTCATTTCTTCAGGGTGTGTTGTCACATGAAAATATGTAATAAAATATTTACAAAAATGTGAGAGGTGTACTCACATCTGTGAGATACTGTATATCTTTCATTGTCTTCTCCAGCGCTGGCAGTAAATATTACTGTATCTGTATTTAATTTTCCTCTTTCTGCAGCTATGGAAAGCAACGCATGTCAAGGTGTCACTTTAGATTTCTTTACTAGATCATCCCTTAAACATCAAACAGTATCCACTTACAAAAAGATTCACAACCAGACTAAACTAACACCTTTTATTAAAAAAATAAATATTCCCCAACAGAATGTCATTGCTTCTGTTTAACAGTGGACCCTTTGGTTTAAAGACCCCATGAATTAGCTTGATGACCAGTTTTCTTTTGTATGTTGCATCTGTTTCACAGCCAGACTACAAACCACATAGCAAACCCATACTTGACAGCTTGTACCATTGATCGGACCAATGAAGGCAACTTCAAAATGAATAAGTTCTACCCATTTGCTTTGTAATCAGTTAATGCTTTAGAAAATAAATTGATAAGCCATAATTTGGCACTTTTTATTACTAGATGAAAGAAGGTAGAATTTATAATTAAGAGGGACATTCTGGAGATAATTTTATTGGACAAAAATAATATACACCTCTGTGGACAAAAAGATTTATCAGTCTGTTTGGTCTCATAAAAGCTAACATTCTAAACAGGAAATTTTCATGGTGTCTTTAATGTTGGCTTTTGTTTTTGGTAACAGTTGACAAATAACAAACAGTAATATAAATCGAAAAGGACTGAGGTAAGTGTAGAAAATAGGGCAAAATGCATTTTATAACTCTGTGCAATTGATTGCAACTTAATGAGACTTCATTCCATCTACAGGCTTGTCAATGAGAATGAAGTCAAACTGTGGCGAGACCAAGCAGAAAGGTTCAGAAAAGGTAAGAGTGCACACTGACTTGCATAGCTGAGCCTTGGTGAACTTATGTAATGATAATGTACATGTGTTTTTAAGAGTATGTAGAGCTGATGGCTCGGCTGGAAAGGAAAGAAAGAGAGTGTGAGACCAAGACACAAGAGAAGGATGATATGATGAAGACACTCAACAAGATGAAGGACAAACTACAGAAAGAAGGAGTGGAGTTGCGATCTGCCAGGGAGCAAGTATCAGACCTGTCCTCCCACATTAGGGACATTTCAGTGAGTTCACCATCTATTAATTTCTAGTGTGCTGTAGTTGTATGATTTACTTTAATATCAGAAAGTAGAACAATTGCACAATAATGTTAGAACTTCTATGTTGATGTTTTTATTGTGTTGTTTAGTAAGAGATGTTTGAGGAGAAGCTGTTGTGGTTAAGCATGAGTATATGTGATGGTTTATACATTGCAGCAAATTTGTCTAACATATTTTAAGCAAATTATTTTATCTTTTTCACTTTAAGAATGGTGGAGTTAATTTACCCGTCCCCCCTCCGCTTCCTGGGAGCCCGATGGGTCCGCCTCCACCACCTATGATGATGGATAACTTCCCTCCTCCTCCTCCACCTATTGCTTTTTCCAGCCCACCCCCACCACCTCCTCCACCTCCCCCAGGGGGTCCTCCACCCCCACCTGGGGCCCCTCCCATCTTTTCTGGGGTTCCACCTCCAACTGGACCTGCTTCCATTAGCTCCACAACCAGCCTATGCACAAAGAGCATCCCACAACCTTCACAACCACTAAAATCCTTTAACTGGTCCAAACTGGGAGAGGTGAGTCAATTTTAATTTATTTATTTGGTGGTACTTGCGGTCATAAAATTCATCATAGTTAATACAAAGTTAAATTTTCTGAGATTAGGTCTAACCCTTAATTACAGTCATCTTTCCTGATTTCCCGATTTTTAGAACAAGATCACTGGTACCATCTGGTTTGAGATTGATGACAGAAGGGCCTTTAAAGTTCTTGACCTAAAGGACATTGAGAAGATGTTTTCAGCTTACCAGAGGCAGCAAGTATGCAAATGTGTCACACAAGAGTCACATCTCAGCTGTGCTTAGATACCAAACAAATAAGTTTTGCATTCAATATTAGTCAGATATTTCTAAAATAACTACTGGAATGATCTTCTGAAATAACAGCTGTACTGGCATTCTTATTTATGTTTGTGAATGTGTGTGTGTGTGTGTGTGTGTGTGTGTGTGTGTGTGTGTGTGTGTGTGTGTGTGTGTGTGTGTGTGTGTGTGTGTGTGTGTGTGTGTGTGTGTGTGTGTGTGTGTGTGTGTGTGTGTGTGTGTGTGTGTGTGTGTGTGTGTGTGTGTGTGTGTGTGTGTGTGTGTGTGTGTGTGTGTGTGTGTGTGTGTGTGTGTGAGAAAGAGGGAGAGAGAGTATTTGGAACCTCGGGTTTTACAGCAGTGGCTAAAGCAACTGTTCTTTGCTTAAATGGCTTGTAAAAAATGGCTTGTGGTGCTTCTGTGCTTTAAGCATGAAGTAGTATTTCAGTGCATTTAGAGCAGAAATGCTGCAGATATTCTCTCAGGCCCAATATCAATAAAAGTCAGTGATTTCGAATGTAATTTTAAAGTTTCTTCAGTGTTTTGCAAGCGATTCTGGGGCCTGTGAGAATGTTTGCTGTAGTCGGCTCTGGCTGAGTCTTCTGCTGTAGTTCTGCTGCCTGGGTTTTTAACTTCTGCATGTCTTCCAATGTTTCTTGTTTTTTTTCTCTGCTGTTCTACTGCCTGGCCAGGAGCTGCTCACTAACCAATCCTTCAAGCAGGTGAGTGATTGGTCAAGTTAAAGCTACTTTACTGCCAGAACAGGGTCAGAAATTAACGTTTCTATTAAGTGCAAATATCTGCTACGCTTTATATGTGTTTTGTCGTTTATGTAAAATGCTTAAATTTGGCTAATTACTTCAATCAATCAGAAAACTATAGACAGTTACCAATGCAATTTTATTAACATCAACAAAAAGCCGTACATGCAATTGTGGAATAAAAACTCTATCTGGCATTTAATTTAGGTTTATTGACAAAGACTGTAAATTATTCTAAAAGCTGACATACTGTACATGTATTTACAAAATTACATAATCTAAATAGCCTACATGAAGTATATAAGCTGTAAAATTTTTGCGAAATAAAAAAACTCATTACAGGGTTCGACTGCAAAATGACAAACTCACTATTGTCAAATATTGTTCTTGATATTGTAGTAATTATTATTAATGTTGATTAATAGAATAAATAAAAATGTTTCTGTGTGTAAGGAAACTGTTACGTTATGGCTACACAGTCATAACAAGCATGGAACCATTTGTGAATTAGTTTATTGCTTTATACACAGCAGAATATTAAGACTTATCATTGGATATTTTAATAGCATGATACACAGAATGGTTTTTCAACCTGGGAATAAATTATAGACAGAAATTTAAGCATATAAAGAATGATCACTGAAGCGTTTAATGACAGTCTAATGCAAGTTATACAGTCTTGCAGAAACTCCTGTTACAATCACTGAAGCTGTCTACACTGCAGTGAATCTCTATTACTAACGTAATATCTGAGCTTTTTTGTTTATGATGAAAGAATTCAAGATAGTGAAGAATTCAGCCTCAGATTGGCCAATGCATTTTTAAGCTCAACAGAAATGTATGTGATTGGCTATAATGTTCAACGCTGCAAAAAAACAACAACATAAAAAGTCTGATGCAAAATGAACAAATCTAGATGTAATGTAGCAATCAAAACTTTTAATTGATTCTATCGATTTTTGACCCCTTTTCTTGAGATTGGGAGGCATTTTTGTACAATTTGGTTGCAATTTTGCCCAAAGCCCCAGGCAATTTCCAACCCTACATTCACCATCTTATTACATGCATCTGTCTATTACAGCTTTTTTGGCTCCTGTAACCAAAGGCAATCTGAATTAATGTGACAGATGATGGAAAAGTCTGAACTAAAATCTTAAAAGAATAGTTAATCCACAATTGTAAATTCTTTCATAGTTCTCACCCACATGTTGTCCTCTAGGTGACTTGTGTCTTTGACAAAACAAAATGAGATGTTAGGCAGAATGTTATATAGCTATTTTACGTACAATTATGATAACTGAAATCTGATACTGTCAATATCCAAAAATGACAAAGAAGCACTGTAAAAGTATGTTTGGTTATATTAATGTATGACATATTAGGATAGAGTGATACCTTATTAGTCTTGACAGCCCCTGATCATGGTATAATTTGGATGTATGGACTGGAGCAAGTTTGGAGCAGCATGGGGTTAAAATGACAAATGGAATTTTCATTTTTGAGGGAACTGTTCCTTTAAGTATTTTAGAGATCTAGTTTTCACATCCAGCCTCATCTTGCAGTAGCAGAATTATCTTTCTTCTCAAATGCTTGGAGTGAAAAATGAGTCTGTGTTTTTTAGGCTAAACTACTGTGATAGAACAGTAATTGGCTGAATAACTGTAATTATCACAAATGTGTGTAATTACTGAATATTAATACACACATGACTAAAATATAGATGAGACATATTGTGGAAAGTAATGACCTTTCACCTATCCCGCATTCTTCATGTTACTGCTCAGAGAGAGCTGCAGGGTGTGTAAGAAGTGTGCTTTCTTTGGACCAATGAGGAGTTACATGACCCATGTAACCTCATCGAACATTCACAGCACAGGAAACGGTCCGGACCTATAAATAGATGACTGTTCTTGGTGAAATAGTCAAGCTTCTTTTAAGCATCTGTGGTGTTTCAGCTGCATGCTTATTTTTGACACACTGGTCTGGATACTGGCCTTTTGAGAGACATAGAAAGTTAAGAATATATGTTTTATTTCCACTGATTCATTTAGTTTAGAAAAACTAGTTTGAAAGGCAAAAACAATTAAAATAGTTCATTGTTTATTCAAAACAGCAATGAAATCATTGTCCTAAGCTTTGGTTGATTCAAAAATAAAATGTCAACCTTTGCCTAAATACAAGCCAAAGCACAAACCCACATTATAAGTACATTTTTGATATCTGTAAATTAAAAATTTGGTAACACTTAATTTTGATAGTCCACTTTAAACATTCTAATAAAAGTCAGTATCTTTGCAACTACATGTCAACTAGCAGTCATTAGAGTATTAGTAGACTGTCTGCTTAATATCTTCTAACACTTTATTTTGATGGGTCCACAACATACTGACTATGAGAAACTTATATGTCAACTTATTTTACTAACCCTAAACCTAACTGGGAGTTAGTAGATATTTAGTTGCAAATCAATGAGAATTAGTTAACATGTAGTTGACATGTTTTTAAGTTATCGATTGTAGACTGTCTAAAGTGGACTATCAAAATAAAGTGTAACCCAAAATTTACATTCAATAATACTTCAAAATACTCATCCATTATTTTATTTTATTATAAAGAAAATGAATCTAAACCGTTTTGTCCTTTTCTGCAGAAAGAAACAGGATCAATGGATGACCTTTATCTGAGCTCACGCAAAGTCAAAGAGCTGTCTGTTATTGATGGACGGAGGGCCCAAAACTGTGTCATCCTGCTTTCCAAGTATGTACTTGTCCTGAGTCAGCATTGTTAGCATTGAGTTAAAGTCAGTTATCCCAGAAAATTGGTGCTAAGCTTATGAAGCCCAAAATGTAAAACTGTGTGAATTATTTATTTTTTTTAATTGTAGGCTAGTTATATAATACCTGGTCACAACTTATTTTAGTTGCATAAAAATAATCTGAATCTGAAAGGAGAGAAATCTGAAATTACCCCTTGCCTAAATTATAGTTGGTCAGACTAGTTCTTAAAGTCACCTTGAAATCAAAATTGACACTTTTTTATGGACTATTGGAATAGTGTTTATTATACATTATTTATCTGGTAATATGTGCATACATATATTTTATTAATGTGCCCTCGTAAGGAAGAAACAGGCTATCTCATGCAATTCTGTGGCCCAGGAGCCACATAGTAACTTAACGAGGCCAGGGAAATTTTGATTGTGTTCTTTGATGTGGCCCGAGTTTTATTGATCAGAGCTAAGTGGAGAGAACATTGATTGTACCAAAGACCATACCTAACCTCTCGTGTCATAAAGAATGGTTTGGCTTACTACTGGTGTTTCTACTGTCTTAATAACATGTTAAATATTAACAGTTTACATAATTTAAAAAAAAAACTATTTCTGTCCATCCATATAGGTTAAAAATGAGCAATGAAGAGATAAAGAGAGCCATTCTGGAGATGGATGAGAGGGAGGAGCTGGCTAAAGACATGTTAGAGCAGGTGAGGGCTATATGATGGATTCATCAAGAAATATATAATTACAATGTTTTTAATCAGAACTTTTATTATCTATGAGTAAACACTCTCTATGGGTACATGTATTGTGCATTCACAGCTGCTGAAGTTTGTTCCTGAGAAAAGTGATATTGACCTTCTGGAGGAACACAAACATGAGCTTGAGCGCATGGCCCGGGCTGACCGCTTCCTGTTTGAGATGAGCCGGTACTGCGAAATAATTGAATCTTAGATTAAATGCATTTGATAAATGAGCACAATGATGTATGATAAAAAAATCTACTTTGGATGAGTGAAGAATAATACTATTGAAAGTTTTTGATCAGAAGATTTAATATTGAATTGCATTAATTAAACAAAAGGCAACAAACCAGGATTGGCAGGCATTATTTACATTTCTCCAGCATATTTTACCTCCAAAGAAACACCATTTATCACAAGGCCAGAAATGAACTTTACGCAAGAGCATGAATGCAGCCATCGTTGACAAGCATGCATAGTTGCATAAATCTACATTTTACAAAGCAACAATGCACAGAGTCATACTTCTATATCTAATAGCAAAAAAAAAAAAAGTATTTGTGCTGGCTAAGCACCCACGGCTATGTCTGCATACTTGGTAAAATAAGTTTCTTACACAAGAAATGCTGAGTAATGTAAGATAACTACTTGTAATTAATATGGATAAATAATTTTAGGTTGAAGGTTTTGGTTCAGGGTCTGTATATAGGTATTATAGTAAGCACATACTGTACATGTAAAATAAAGTGGTAAAAAAAAATTATATGACATTAAGAGATTCTTAATTTTATGTTATTTGACCCCTCCCCAGATATCCTTACTCTAATGTGGAAGAAAAAAGTTCTTATTACTGTAATGCAAAAACAAAATCTATAAAAATACTTTATCAATAATTTATCAATATATTCCAGCATTTTTAAACCTTATCTTTAAATGTAAGGAAGTAAAATGTATTTGAGAATAATGAGAATTACAGGGGGGAAAAAATATAATTTATGTCCAATTTGGGAGGAAATGTGGCATTTCATAAGATTCAATCCAGTGTCTAAAACTGAATAATTTTGACTTCTTTCTCTCTATCAGAATTGACCACTATCAACAGAGGCTCCAGTCTCTTTTCTTCAAAAAGAAGTTTGCAGAGCGTCTAGCAGAAATAAAACCAAAGGTTGAAGGTTGGTAGGTTTAGAAGGAATGTTACTGGAGGTGTTTCTTTGCAAATTAACACAGGCTCATATTGAAGTGATAGAGGCCAGAATCGGCTGTATAAATGTGATTTGGGAGAAGTGGATATTAGAGCATGACTCAGGGCTGGTAAGTTTGTGAGTGTGTGTGGCTTTTATACTTGAATTTATCTCCAGTTCAAATAAAGAACAGAGTTTCCACGGAGGCTGTTTTGGAAAGCTGGCACATGTTGAGAGGGGAGAGTTGTTCTCATAAACACTGTTTTTTTCTTCAAAGAGTTTCAAGATTTTCGAGAAAGAGTCATGGCATGCATGTTCTTGCGCAGTAATTCAGATAGACATAAGCCTGCCCAAATTTTGGTTAAAGACCTGTCCCTGCACATTTATGATGATCTTAGCTAACCTTAAAGATCCTCAAATCTGGCTCACGAGATCCACTTTCCTGCCGAGATTAGCTCCAACCCTAATCAAACTCACCTACCTGTGATTTTCTAATGATCCTGAAGACACTGATTAGCATGCTCAGGTGTGTTTGATAAGGGTTAGAGCTAAACTCTGCAGCAAAGAGGATCTCACTAACCAGATTTGAGTATACCTGGGACAGATCAACCAAAAACAAATATACAGTACTGTCATCATTTGATCTACCTAATGTTATTTAAAAAGATTTGAAGATTGTTCATGCTGCTCTTTTCCGTAATGTGATACATAAATTAGCTTTATGTGAAAAACAAACTGGAAAGCTGAAAAGATTACTAACACCTTGCATATCCTGAAATGTATCAGTACATACACTGATCTCTTATATTGACTAATTACTCATTTACACAACCCAAAGTTAAAAACAATTACAAAGGTAAACATTAAGGGTGCTTATATGACATATTTGACAATGTCATGTCTACAGTTATAAATCCAAGCATAAGGAGTAAGACACTAAATTGATAGCAGTGTCTAATTAAGCTTTATAGAGCAGAAAGAATGGGTGCCATCAAAACAGACAAAACAAATGAAGGACTTCTCTGGCCCACCCTTGCACATTAAATTGTGTCAACAGGAAGGCATTTTGAATGTTTTAACATCCAGGCAAAGGAAGTCTAACTTTGGCTAAGATCCTTTGGGAAAACGCTTTTTGTGGGAAACTGGCGGCGGGAAAATTGTGGACAGGCATCAAAGTTGCATACTCTTTCTTGTTCCCGCTGAAGCGACTGCAGTACTGCGGCTCTATGATGGGAACTGTGAGGCAAAACTAGAGTTAAGACTAGTTCACCACATTCCCGAAAACATAGTGAGGCTAAACATCAGTTTAGTACCAGTATTGTTTAGTAATTTGGACTTTCTGGAAAACAAAGAGTTTTACACTGGGGCTGTGTAATTCATTTGTGTAAACTGGAACTGGGAGAAAAGAAAGTGTGTTTATTTTTCAGAAATGTATTTATTTTTTTGCTCATTCATGCTGATATTACTGTGGGTACTGATGAATGAATGAATGAATGAATGATGCATTTATATAGCGCTTTATTGTGTATTGTTGTACACCCAGACAGAATCTGCTGCCTTTTTCCACATTTTCTGCACATTCTTGCACATTCTCTGCAATGGAATTGCATGTGGTAAAATGTGTTTAACAGAGCTGAGGGTACTACACTCTTATCTTATATAGCTAAAAGCACAATCAAATTAGCCAATATATATATATATAAAACTTTGTGGAATTCTGCATACATCTCATGAGCCTGTTTATGACCTGTACCAGAAATGATAAACACTTAATATTCAAAAAATTCCAGTTAAGTCTGTGAAAGAATCTCGTGTTGTCCTTATTGCCTGATAATAAATATGTCAGTACTATACAGACCTCATGGAGGCTACCGTAATATCTTTGATATCTTTTCTTATTTCTTTAGCTATTCTGTGTGCGTCACGTGAGGTGACGAGAAGTAAGCGCCTGACACAGGTTCTGGAAGTGGTTTTGGCATTCGGGAACTTCATGAACAAAGGACAGAGGGGCAACGCATATGGTTTCAAAGTGTCCAGCCTCAACAAGATCATAGACACCAAGTCAAGTATAGACAGGTCAGTCTATAGTTAGGGTCAGTCTATAGTCAGTCTTGAGTTCACATTAAGGTATGACAATCACTAAATGTGGATTAATAACACTGGTAAACCTGTTTTTCATTTCTTTGCTTTAAAATTTAAATAACTTAATAATAATTCTATATGCATTTTCTACAGGAACATCACCATGTTACATTACCTGATCATGATCTTTGAGAAAAATTACCCTGACATCCTCAATATTCAACAGGACTTGGCCACTATACCAGAAGCTGCCAAAGTCAAGTGAGTCACACACTGCACACTGCATACTGTTGAGCATAAATATAGTAATCTACTATTGTTTTTTATTGGCTTAGGCCGTTTTATATCTCAGTTGTCTTACTTTTGCTCTCACCAGTCTGGCTGTGCTGGAGAAGGAAGTGTTCATCATTAGGAGCAGCCTGAAAGCTCTGGAGGCGGTGAGTCATCCATCATTTATTTCTCCAACTTAAAGCATTCTCATCAGAGGTACCCTGAAACATTACTGACATAACCCTTTATTATATATATATATATGTGTGTGTATATATATATATATATATATATATATACATACATACATACAGTCGTGGTCAGAATTATTGGCACCCTTGGCTTGATGAAGCGCAGGAGATGCAGATAACATGATCTTTAAGAAACTGTAATTAATGCTGTCACATAACAAATCTGTTTCAAAGATAAAATTAAATGAATCGCTAATTATAACACTGAAGTAAAAATGTAAAGCCTGTACAAATACTAGAAATCATAAATATAAATAATTGGGAATCATGTAAAAAAATTACAAATAAAATAAAAACAGAGCGCATTTCATTTATCTATATACATTTATGTAGTTTTGTTCGCTTGTCTGTTTCCTTATAAAGGTCCAGAAATTTGTCACGTTTTTCGTCAGGTGTCTTTTCTTAATGATATGATATCATTACGTTGCTATCGTGCCGCCTGCCAATCGCTGCATTGCTGATCGTGGTTTGGAGTATCGATACATCTGCCCTTTTCGGGGAACACTAGAACATGCTTAGACAACTTAATCCAGATATTTCAATCTAATACGCAAATTCGTTTGAAGAACCAAATTAGCCAGAGATCAGTTATCACGATTAGAAGATCTCGCATATCTCAAATCATCTCAGATGTATTAAGTGAGGTACGAAGAACGGACCCCTGTACATCTTGTTTAGACACATGGCATCATGGATTCTATCAAATACCAACAGATGAAAAATCAACAAGTGGCTGGCTCTGTTAGAAATCTTATAATAGGCCATGTTTGGATCTTCCAAATGGACAATAATCCAAACACAAACCTCAAAAACAACACACTGCGTCACTGAGCACAAAACCAAGCTTCTGCTATGACCATTCCAGTCCTAAGACCTGAACACTATAGAAAATGAGTGGGGTGAACTGAAGAGAAGAAGCCTTGTCATGGAGCTGTGAATCTGAAGGATCTGGAGAGATTCTGGATGAAGGAATGGTCTCTGATCTCTTGTCCGGTATTCTCTAACCTCATCAGGCATTATAGGAGAAGATTTAGAGCTGTTAAACTGGCAAATGGAGGTTTCAAAAAGTATTGAAAAGGGTGCCGTTAATTGTGGCCAATATGTATTGGGGAAAAACATTTATTTCATAATGATATTTCCTCCCATTTTAAAATCTTATTCTCCAATGAAAGGTTCGATTTTTGTGAATTTTGTGAATTGTGATTTTTGTGAAGTAAAAGATCAAAAGGATTAACAATGCAGATTAATTTTCATAGCCTTCTTTGATCATATTTACAATAATTCCAATAATTCTGACCACGACTGTACATATATATATATATATATTCAGGTGCATCTCAATAAATTAAAATGTCGTGGAAAAGTTCCTTTATTTCAGTAATTCAACTCAAATTCAACTTAAATAAATTCAGTGCACACAGACTGAAGTAGTTGGATCTTTGGTTCTTTTAATTGTGATGATTTTGGCTCACATTTAACAAAAACCCACCAATTCACTATCTCAACTAATTAGAATATGGTGACATGCCAATCAGCTAATCAACTCAAAACACCTGCAAAGGTTTCCTGAGCCTTCAAAATGGTCTTCACTAGGCTACACAATCATGGGGAAGACTGCTAATCTGACAGTTGTCCAGAAGACAATCATTGACACCCTTCACAAGGAGGGTAAGCCACAAACATTCATTGCCAAAGAAGCTGGCTGTTCACAGAGTGCTGTATCCAAGCATGTTAACAGAATGTTGAGTGGAAGGAAAAAGTGTGGAATAAAAAGAAGCACAACCAACCGAGAGAACCGCAGCCTTATGAGGATTGTCAAGCAAAATCGATTCAAGAATTTGGGTGAACTTCACAAGGAATAGACTGAGGCTGGGGTCAAGGCATTAAGAGCCACCACACACAGACGTGTAAAGGGATTTGGCTACAGTTGTCGTCAGAGGCGTCTTACCTGGGCTAAGGAGAAGAAGAACTGGACTGTTGCCCAGTGGTCCAAAGTCCTCTTTTCAGATGAGAGCAAGCTTTGTATTTCATTTGGAAACCAAGGTCCTAGAGGCTGGAGGAAGGGTGGAGAAGCTCATAGCCCAAGTTGCTTGAAATCCAGTGTTAAGTTTCCACGATCTGTGATGATTTGGGGTGCATTGTCATCTGCTGGTGTTGGTCCATTGTGTTTTTTGAAAACCAACGTCACTGCACCCGTTTACCAAGATATTTTGGAGCACTTCATGCATCCTTCTGCTGACCAGCTTTTTAAAGATGCTGATTTCATTTTCCAGCAGGATTTGGCACCTGCCCACACTGCCAAAAGCACCATAAGTTGGTTAAATGACCATGGTGTTGGTGTGCTTGACTGGCCAGCAAACTCACTAGACCTGAACCCCATAGAGAATCTATGGGGTATTGTCGAGAGGAAAATGAGAAACAAGAGACCAAAAAATGCAGATGAGCTGAAGGCCACTGTCAAAGAAACCTGGGCTTCCATACCACCTCAGCAGTGCCACAAACTGATCACCTCCATGCCACGCCGAATTGAGGCAGTAATTAAAGCAAAAGGAGCCCCTACCAAGTATTGAGTACATATACAGTAAATAAACTTTCCAGAAGGCCAACAATTTACAAAAACAAAACATACTAATTTGTTGAGATTGAGAATTGGTGTGTTTTTGTTAAATGTTTCCAGAAGACTTAAACTACTTCAGCTGTGTGCATTGAATTTATATAAACAATCAAAATTGAAAAGAAACCGACATAGTAGAAAAACAAATCGTTCGAACCGTGACCCCCGAACTGAGGTACGTGAACCATGACATCTGTTACCGTGACACCCCTAATATATATATCTATAGGTTTTTTTTTTCTCACTGTTGCAACACTCTTTGACAGTGGTTTATCAGCTACTGATTTTTTGTTGAGATGGATGAGAATTGGTGTGACACTTTTTTGTTATCAATTTGTTTGCACAGATACTATTTAAACTGAACTGAGCTGGACGATGCCATCACTGAATTCAGTAATGAAATGCCTTCAACTGAAAATTGAGTGTTTAATCTTGTCATTTTACATTACTGACACACTATTTTTTATATTGTGCAGTTGCTTTGGCACAATTTTTTTGTTAAAAGCACTATATAAATAAAGGTGACTTGACTTGACTTGCCATAAATATAGTTGCTTTCAGTGAAACCTCCAAAAATCATTGCATTATAATAAATGTTTGGCATAATAACAGTACACATTTTTGTGTATACAAATAATTCCTTGATATGTAAACTTGTTCTATTTTGTGTAATGTTGATGGAGTTTTTTAGAAAACATTACCAATTTGCTCATTAATGAACTAACTACATTGAGGTTACAGTTACACAACTAATACATGTAACGTTGGTCTTTGTCACACTAGTCTTTAAAAGTGAAAAATAGAAATATAAAAGAGTATATGAATATAGAGAATATAAAAATGGCCTAAAATGTTTATTTTATTTACATTATAATTGTAATTTCAAACCCCTACATTTCCTACAACTTCCTAGAAAGTTTATCAGTAAAAAAACAACATCTGTAGTCAGATTTAATAAGGAGCAACTAAAAAGGATAAATTCTTACTAAATCAAAATGTTATTGTTTACATCAGGAGTTACGATACCAGCAGAGCCGAGCATGTGACTGGGGAGACAAGTTTGTCCCAGTGGTCAGTGACTTCATCACAGTTGCTAGCTTCAGCTTCTCTGAACTCGAGGAGCTACTTGCTGAAGCCAAAGATAAGGTAACATCTTCACTTAATTATTCAGTCACAATCATTTCCCTTACTTTTTAACCTCCATCCTTAAATACCCAATTTAATAAAGCTATTGGCACATTCATTGTCATCCCACATTCCAAAAGAAAGGTTTTATTTTAGCTAGATAAAATCACACAAAGGTTCCTTGGCAGAGAGAGAGAAAACAAGAGGCCTGGCTCAGTGCCTAGGGCTGAAAATGTTTTATCCAATATGACCTTCAAGTTATTGTTAAGGGTAGAAGAGGGTCTTTGAGTGGGTCACAGTAGAGGGTTGTAGAGTGGAGCTGGGCTTTTTTAGAGAATTATGGAAGGATAGCCCCTTTCTGGAGAAGCCCAGCAGGCCTTCCCGTCCCCCCTTCTTTATTGTTTTGAGCTCTGCCAACCCTGTGCATAGGCCTGACATCTTAGAAGGAAGAAGGAATAGGGAGCGAGTGAGAGAATGAAAAAGACAGAGAGAAAAGCGAGGGCTTTGTGTACCCTTCCTGGCTCGGCATGATGACTTAAACATCCCGGGGAATCCCAGCAGCCGATCCTAAATTTCTCAGGGTTTTTACTCAAGGGTTTGAGGAGATTTATTTCTTTTGAAATGTGGCTTGGTCTCAACTCCACCCCCGCTATGGTATGTCCCCAACTCTCAAATACATGAAAGAGAACCATTCTGAAAGCCATTGGGAATACATTTGGGATTTGTCCATGTGTGTTTGTGAGTGTCTTAGTGGACTTTTCTTTGGTGGTGGAAAGTGTGAGTAGGGATATGTTTTTGGTCACTGGATAGACTGACAGAATCTTTATCTGAGCTCCAGTCCCCAGAAAAGAACCTTCAATTTAACCCAGTCCACCATGATCCAAATTATTTGCTTAGTAAAGCCATAAAAGTTAGGAGAGACTTCACTAGAAATGGCTGACCTTGAAGGTCTACGAATTATTTGGACACAAAGGCCTCCCTGTGCTTTCCAGACATCTACCTCTTCCTGCTTCCCTCGACGGGTCAGAATTCCATCTCCTGTAAGTGATTCTGTCGTCTGAGGTGAGCCAAAATTAACACAAACATTACGGCCGAGAACAAGGGCAGAGTATTGTCAATACTGAGATGTTGAAGAGACATGTCTCTCCTCTGATGGCTTGTGCAATAGTTGTTGGGGCACTCACCACCTAAAGGTTGAGATTTTAACTAGAGATTTTAAGATTATTTCCATTGACTGCATATGCCCTCAAAATGGTAGATTTATGACAAGCTAAAGCACACTGTGTGTGCATGCGTGCGTGCGTGCGTGCGTGTTTTGGTGGAGCATCCACCAAATATGTCTATGAGAGTCTCAGAAAAAATAGTACAAAAGCTGTCACGGTGGCTGTACCCTTTTAAAAACAAATATGTAGGTGACATATCATGAAAATCTGAATTTTCCAGGTTCTAAGTGCTATAATCAGGTCCCCGGTGCATCTATCAACCAAGAAAAAGTGAAACATATTAACCCAGTAAATTTGTTTTGATAAGCCTTTTTCTGCACGCATCTGAAAAAAAGACCACGTCTGATTTCGCTCCCCTATTGACGTTACAAAGGGATCTCATTATAATATTAATGCCCCTTAATCTGTAAATTTCCACCAGCTGCACTGTAATTTTGATTTTGCAAGCGACAACAGTGTAGCAGTTCTAATGCCATGGTGAAAGTTTGAGCAAAGCATGCTAACTGTTCTGCCTTTGGCTGCACAGACGAGCACAGAACACTGTTTAGTCCCAGCCTCAGAGGAGACAAGAGAGCAGTGGATTTATTGATTTATTTAATGTATATTGCTGCTGCTACACAGATCTAAAATAAACATGCGATTTATTTCCCAGCTGTTTCCCTTCACAAAAATAACTGACTGTTTTACAATTTAAAATCACGTCTCGCACATTTCAATGCACTTTGAATGGAACATATACGTTCGCTTCGAACTGGAATCATGGCGGAATATCCTGTGATGTCCACTTCGCAGGGCACTTAAGATTGAATAGAACAAATGTCTGAAGCGATAAGAGAAACATACAAAATGTGCGGGGCGGGGGGGGGACCAGATGTTTTTAGCAGGTACGAGCTGAAATGGTGAAGCTCTAATCTGAAAAGAGGGCGGGAGCAGCAGCTCATTTGTATTTAAAGAAACAGGCATGAAAATCAAAGTGTTTCTGCTTCCACTCAAAATAGGCATTTTCAAAATTATATAACAAATTATATGTGGGGTATTTTGAGCTGAACCCTCACAGACACATTCTGGGGAAACCAGATACTTATATTACATATTGTAAAAAGGGGCATAATATGTCTCCTTTAAGGAAGATGTGTCAGGCACCTGTACAGGACACTGTCCTGCAAAGTTTTCCTCCAACCAACTCCAACACACCTGCCTGGAAGTTTCTAGCACTCCTAAAGACTTTGATTAGCTGGGTCAGGTGTGTCATTAGGTTTGGAGCTGAACTCTGCAGGACAGTCCGCCTCTAGGAGCTGAGTTTACCACCCCTGCTTTAGGGGTAAATAAGGTACAAAAGTGTACCTTTTGAAAGGGTACTGCCCCATGGGCAGCTTTTGTATCTTTTTTACTGAGAGTCATATTACCCAACATTAGCAATAGCACTGTTGCCGAATACTTTCAGTGGAAGTAGCTAAAAACATGTATTCTAAATGTCACTACATGACAACATCAACATACCTGCAAGTCCTGGAAACTAGGAAAGGTTTGTCCACAAATTTTCTAGACTTGTCACTGGACAATTCATAAAAAACAAATGAAAGAAAGGAAGAGACAAAGAAAGAAACCTCCCTAAAGGGGTTTCTTTAAATAAGAAACCCTTGGTGTCAGTATGCAGACACAAAAGGCATTGGGAATTTTATCGTCATGATTAAATTATAAATTGGGTAATAATATTGCCATTATTGCATATATGTTGGGGTGTGATTTTTCAATGTAAACGGTCACAACAGTTTTATTTATATTACACTATTTACACATTTATGAGCACGTAATCCAACCCATGGCCCTAAACCTACCATTTGTCAATACACACAAGATATAACATGCAGATACAACTACAGTCATAGTTTATTCAAAAAGTATTAATATTACGAGTCTTTAATATTAATACAGCTCATCCTGTGTGTGCAGTCTGTGCGCAAATTCAATAATGCCGCCAGAAGAAGCCTTACATCAGCCTTGGTGGTGAAATGCTATTGGCTCTTGTGTGTCTCGTGACTGATTGCATCATGCTATGCGAGTATCACGCGAGTATCTTTTTAAATGTGATGCGAGTACGTTAACGGAGCAGGATCCTTTTCAGCTATTAAAACCTTATGTTTTACTCTCTTGTCCGCATAAAGATATCGCATGGCTTCAGAAAACTTGGAATGCAACACGACTTGTTTGTAATGCTTTTATACTGCTTTTTTATGGTCATTTTTTTAAATAATTGCCTGTGACTACTTATATTTGCCTGTTACATGTTTTATATTGTTCAGAAGTGGGTAGGTTTAGGGTAGGGGTGGGGTTAAGCGGTCCAATGAAAGTACAAAATTATTTAGATTTTTTACAAATGCAAACTGAAAACAATGGAGGACCCTGCACATCGAAAAATGTCAAACAGCGGCATCAAGGTGTCCTGACCAAGCGTCAATATGTGATGAGTTGGGAGTGAGAACGTGTTGGTTGGTAACACTGGCAATAAGCTACCCTCTCAAGGGTGGTACACAATAAAATGTTCCAAGTTATGGGTTGCCCCACGTGTTGCATTTGTTTTGTCAATCATGCTTTTCCACTCATTTGTGTTTCTTTGTAGTTTCTCAGCCCAATACACACTCATCCTCATTATCAGTCTCCTCTCTTTCCTCTTCAATCCAGTTTTCTAAGTCTCTGAAGCATTTTGGAGAGGAGGAAGGTTGCATGCAACCGGATGAGTTTTTTGGAATATTTGACATCTTCCTGCAGTCGTTCAGCGAGGCCCAACACGACCTGGAGAACATGACGCGACGCAAAGAGGAAGAAGAGAGGAGAATGCGCATGGAGGCCACGGTACGTCTTTTCCTAAAAAAGAAATGCACACAGAACACACACAGATGCTTAAAGGATCCACAGATAATGTTACACTTTTGAATAATTTCACACTTGCTTGGAGGTTGTTCTGTCTTTGTGGTCTCTATTCATTAACATCTGGTTTTCTTGAACATTACTTACATTGTTGTTGAATATTTTTTTACATGAAAAGAGGACTGTTTTTTCTTTAAAGCTTTTCAATAAATGACCAATGTTCTGCATGGCTAATGTCAGTATATAGAAAACCAATTATCTGTAAACCAGAATTTACATAAGCAATAATTTTTTCACCTTGTGATGGACCTGCTGTCACATCCAGTAGTTTCCATTCCTTCATCTTTGGAGAAAAAATATTTGCAGACCCTTCATGACATTGTGCCTCGATTTCTACTATCCTTAACTCAGAACCTTGTTAAAAATCTTCTCATTCTTAATGCTGGGGTCCTTTTAAAGGCTGTGTAGACATTCCAACAGGCTGTCTAAACTGGATGTCACTGATAATAATTTGGTTCCCACATCCAGCGTAGACAGTCAAAACTACTGATGTGATCAGTGGTGGTGACCAATGTAAATGTACACTCAACGCATTATCTAATAAATCATAATAATCAGGAGATGAAAATACACAGCTTAGTCACTTTGCCATGTACATGAAGTTAACGCATTTCAACAAACAAATTCCAATAATAATATTATATGTGTTTATATATACAAAAAAAACTATGATGCTGCTACTCTGTATTTTCACTGCTATTTTAAAAGTAAATCTCTGTTCATTTATCTATCCCAGCTGAAGGACCAGCGGGAGCGAGAAAGACGAGCAAAGAAAAGTACCGGAGGCAGTGTGTCAGAGGAGGTGGGGGAGTTTGATGATCTCGTATCCGCGCTTCGCTCAGGTGAAGTCTTCGACAAGGACTCTAAACTTAAACGCAACCGCAAGCGCTCTGTCAACCAGCTGGCAGATTGTGGGGGTCGTGAAAGACCAGTCACCAAGATGAACTACTGACCTCAGTGAATACAGTCAGAAGGAGTTCGGATTTGTATATTTACAGACTGACAGGGAGCTCTTTTGAAATGCCACACACTGCCCTCTATTTTCTTTTTTGCTCAGACCAGTAATAACTGACAAGCTCAAAGATGGACAGGCTCACTGTGAGATAGTCTGGTTTATACACAGATGTGAGGGATGCCCTGCAGTATGGCAAGCCGTTTTGACTTTTATTCATTCTCAGGATATGAATTCTTGAAAACAACAATTCAGTTTTCACTAGTTAAAAAGCTAATTCTTGATATCAGAAATTAGATTTCTACTGGTAACACTGGCTATTTTTGCAATCAGCAATTGCATTTCCACCAGTAACAAGGAGCATTTTTGATATCAAGAATTACATGTTCACTAGTTAAATGTCACCATAGACTGCCATTCAAAATCAGTTGTTGATATCAATAATTAAATTGTTGATATGAGAAATTACCCTCCCAATTGTTGATATCATAAATACCTTTTCAGAACATTGTCACTAGTGACAATTAAATTGTTGATATCAAAAATAGACATTTTTACTAGTAAGAATTGCATTTCTGATATGTGAAATTGGAAGTTTAACTAGTAAGAAATGTATTCTTGATATCAACAATGTAATTTGAATGACAGCCTATGGTGACATTTAACTAGTGAAAATACAATTAAAGATATCAATAATTGCCATTGTTACTAGTATAAATCTAATTCCTGATATCAAGAATGAACATTTTAACTAGTAAAAATTGAATTGTTGATATCAAGAATTCATATACTGAGAATGAATAAATGTCAAAATGGCTTTCCATACCTGCAGTCTTTCTCTCTTCTTGTTTCTGCTTCTCTGTTCCTCCTTCTTGATATGTACAGTCACTCACACTGATCTCTTACTCTTGTTTTGCGAAATGCACAACCAGAGTTCCAGTTTGGAAGAGCAGTTCAGTCTAGTGCTGCGAGGTCTCACAATAATTTATAAGACGTAGATATCATCCGAGTCACTTGTAGAATGCATATGGTTATCTTTCTAACCTGCAAAGGTTATTGTCCTTTCTCGGCCACCCATTTCCATTCTCTAATTTTAGGAGATTGAGAAATTCGATACTTCTAATCTTCGGATTCAACTGTGCTTTTGAATTTAAAAGATGCAGCTGGTGCTTCCTAAACCTGAAAATGAAGGGAAAAAGAAAATATTGTTCAGTCCTGGATGTTGGAATTACCACACAGGAAATATGACACTGTGGTTGCAGCCTTACAGGTTGGGATACTCTTTCCCCCAAGTGCCTCTACACATTAATGGCATTCCAAGGACTACCTCCTGTACGGAGATACCGATGAGAGAAAAGAGCACTTTCACAAAGACATACAAAGAATATGAAAATTGCCTAAAACAATACGCTGAGTGTATTTAATGGCAGAAATTAAATGAACCCGTTGGATTGTTATACTTTATAATTTTCTCATCCGTCATATGTAACTGCACCTTTTATCCAAATGCCCTGAAGTAGCATTCATGTTTAAAAAAGCAGTTATCTATGAGCAGGTACTACCATGTGTCTTCATCACTTCTTCAGGTTAACATATTGAAACTTTGGGCCTTGATAATTTTTAACAAAATGATGTCTTACATATTTTACTATCTAAAGGTGTATAAAGAAATGCTAGACACCCAGGTCTGGAAAAAAGTTGTCTCCAGAATCTTTGTAGATTTGTAGAGAGATCCACTAAATTTCAATGTAACCCACTTTGGATTTCTTATATTTTGTTTGTTTTTTAAAAATAGCATGTACCTGCATATTAAGTAGCTGTAGTCAGGAGAAAAGTTGCTGATGTACATGCAATTACCTTGTAGTTGGCATGGTGTTAGAGACAGGGAAAATGAGACGCCTCTGATATGGAAATAGACACATATATGAAGACAATGAATGCAAACATTTGAAGGGGGAATGTAGATTCCAGTGAGATGGTGATTATGGATTAACAAAAAAAAATCACCCCTCCCACCCTGTAAGAGTACTGTTTTCATCACAACATGCAGGTTACATACAGCAGTCTGAGGCCTCCTGTGTCCTGTCCATATGGGCTCACAGTGGGAGTTCTGTATAAGGTGATTGTGTTTATCTTTTAAGAGATAAAAGTTAAATATGGACACATGTTGCTAATTGTCCATTTGTGTGGGTACAGCTCTGCCCCTTCTGCCCCTGCTTCAAGAAGGGTGTCTGTGAGTGCAGGGCTTGTGGTATATCTATATTTCTTTGAGCCAGTAAGATAATTTATTAACAGTCCATAAGTACACAAGTTTTAACACTAAGCTTACACGTGCCATAACAACGGGCCAGTGCAGTCATTCTCTCATTTCTCCCCTGTATCAGCCCATGTGTACTTATTTACATTTAATGATTGAAAGTTGTATATGTATGTTTTTGTTTATTTGTTTTAATACCAAAAATAGTAATTGTAGTCCTATCTGTATTATTTTTTGTCACTTTTTCGTGGCTTGAGATTGCTTATTACAAGTTAGTATTTTTGTACAACAGACAGTTCGTTCCAGGTTTGACCTGAAAAGAGCAGAGAGTTTTGTATGGGACATTTAGAAAAATACAACTATTGCCCACTTAAATCTGAGAATTTGTAATTAGTTTGATTGCACTTCCTAAGGATTCTCCATTGAGGCTCTTATTAGATCTTATGGCAAAGCCCTAGTCTTGAGCTCCTTAAATGGAGATCATGCAGAATTAGGAATGTGGGTTTGCACGATTAACTGTTCTTTGTGCACCAAAATGAATATGACCCAACAGAAGTGAAGACAAACACTTTGTTAGATAATTTTATAATAATACATTAAGTATTACAAAAAAGAGAATTATAAATAATGTGACTTGCCCCTTGCCAAATTAAAACTGGGGCTATTTATTTTCATTTGCTTTACATCTCTGTCATTCTTGTCATGAGAAGAGTGGTACTGCAGACACTAGAAGTTACATTGTTCCACAGAACAACCTTGGCGCTCTGCCTTTTAAGCTTCACAAGAGTATTAAAATCTTCAGTGTTATTATTTGTTTTGTATGTATGTATGTATGTATATCTGGTCATTGATTGTCCAAAACCGAAAGGAAAATATATAGCTAGTTGTTTAATGCACTTTTTTTGTAGGACACTTTTTCCTGCATCACAAACCTGAGGAGCCAAAGGCTGAAAAAAAAGAAAATCTAAGTATATTTTTTTAGTTAAAGAATCAGGCCAACATAGATTAGATGTAAATTTACCCAATAATATGTGTTCTATTGTTTTATAAAACTGTCCTTTCCAGCTCTTTAATTATTGTGGATTGAATATAGAATTATCTATAGATATGAACTGTGGTATGAAGGGTAATGAAAACTGATTATCTTTGGTAAATTACAACAAGATAAATATATAAAACTGCATCTGAAAGCACCATGCCAACTGCCTAAATGTATCACTCACTTTTATATTTTAGATATTTTTGAAATATAATGTTTTGCCTCCCACTTCTGCTTGGTCCAATAATGCACTTGATGTTTTCCCTATTGGCTGGAGTGGGGCATAGGAGTGGTTCTCTGATAATATATTGGTGTATTATTTTCTGTGACATGAAACGCATCACACTTTGAATGTGTTCAATGAATGCTCCATCTATGATTTAAACAGGTTGTATTTGTGCCAAGAGCACCATTTTAAAGATTGATTTGACAAGGGCCTCACATAATAGATGTATAGTTCTCAAAATATTTTGTACACCATCAGTCATTTAAAAAAAAAGAATAAAAGAAGGTGACATTGAAGTTCGAGGAATGTGGATTTCGCTCTATTTATTTGCCTTAGTTATTTTGCTATATTTTGTATGTATACACAGCATTATGAAAGAAATGGTATAACTATTTTGTGATTGATATTTGTCAGATAGTTTGTATGAGAATGACAAGCCTTTCATTTATATATATTTGTTTGTTTATGGTCCGACCCTCAACCCCTCCACCTGACCCCCTTCCCATGTGATATTTTGTAGGCATAAAAATAAACTTGTTTCACTGACACCTGGGTAAACGTTTTACTTTGGGTTACGCTTCTGCACAGCTGGCTCTTCAATCATATCATATATCATGTCGTACTATAAATATACTAGACAGACAGTCGTCCATTTAGTACCAGAAGTTGTTTCTCACAGTGCAACACTGCCCTCTTCTGAATCACAGAAAGAACCACCGTTACAAATCTGACCAATCAAACAGCAGCTTCTGGTCCAACATACAGAAGTCTCTAACACATCACAGTTTTAAACATGAAACATTAGTTTAATCAGTGTCCATTACAATTGACCAAGGCCAACAAAAAAGTATTTGGCTAATTAACACATCCATCATTTAAACATTTTATCCAAAACAACTATTGCAGTTAAGACATGGAACATATTACACATTGTACAAATCATTGATATAAGAAAATTATGATGAACAGCATTCTGACAAATGTTCAGATTTAGTGATTTCAGTTTTATGTATACAATAAAAATGAAGTATGTTGTATTCTTGTTTGTTCAGACAAGTCGCAGGGTAAATTTAGTTTGTGCTTTTGTAGCAGGACATCATGGAAGTTCAATCTCAAAAAACTGTTTTTAGACTTTAAATGAATATGAAAAACATAATTGTATTAAATATGGGCCTCGTTCATGAAAAAAGCAGAATGTCAGTTTATAAAACTACTGTCACAAATACTGTTATGAATTTGTTTTGACACAAAAACAGAAATAATGTAATCTAAAAGAGAGTGGATGTTTTATAAGAAAATACTGTAACCGTATTTAGGCCAATTGTGAATTTTCAATGCAAGCCTTTTGAATAGTGCACACGTGATGACATGTTTTTATAGGCTAAACCATAAAGAACACAAGTTTGATTCTTACATCATCACAATAATACTCACACAACTTCAACTTTTTTAGCCTAAATACAATCTGCGAAAGTAAAAAGCTAAACAAAGGCTGTAAACAAGCTTCAAGCACGTCTTTATTTAATAAATAAAAAGAATACTTGGCATTTTGGACACCTGCACGCTGTCAGATGGGTTGTGTTTTAGTTTTAAGGGATCGTTCACTCAAAGGATACACACTTGCTGCTTGGTTTTGCTCATTTATGCAAACACTTTTCAGAGTGTTCTTACAAAATGCAGTATCATTAGCTGCATTATCATTATCAATATAAATGGACTGATATAAAGTATTCTTCATGTGTCAGGTCTTGAGTAAGTCACATTTCATGCTGGGCATGGACAAAGGAATAGTAAAAATGACAAGATTAACTAGAAGCATCTGAAGGCACATTTTGTTACAGAAAACTGGTGTCATTCTAAAAGAAAAATGTAATAATGTAGCTACATTCAAACAGGTGAGATTAAGCCAGCGGTTTATGCGTTCTTTAGGAATCAGGTGACCGATGAAATTCACCTCTCTGTCCGCCCGTCTTGCTGAGCAACTTGATGTCAGTAATAACAATGTCATGGCTGGCTGACTTGCACATGTCATAGAGTGTTAGCGTAGCCACCGCAACGGCGGTCAGGGCCTCCATCTCCACTCCTGTGCGGCCTGTGGTTTGGCAGGTTGCCTTGACGATGACAGCATGTTCTTCCTCCAGCAGCTCTATGGTAACGGAGGTGTGGTCAAGAGGAAGCGGGTGGCAGAGGGGAATGAGAGATGAGGTCTGCTTGGCACCCATGATGCCCGCTAGCTGTGCCACCGCTAGTGCATCGCCCTTGGCAAGCTGGTTGGCACGCACCAAATTAAAAGCTTTTGGGCCCAGGACGACCTTGCCACAAGCCATGGCTGAGCGACAAGTTACCGCCTTACCGCCCACATTGACCATGGAGGCTTTACCCTGTGAATCAGTGTGGGTCAACTGATCAGAAGCTCCATCAAGGCTGGAGGACTGTGGTGTTTTCAAATCAACCCCACATTCAGGGGTTTCGCTGCGATAGTGTCGTACAAACTGCAAAGCTGAATATCTAAATTTGGACGTTGACAGTAGTGCACTCAGAAAGAAGACGGGAGGAAATGTTTTGGACTGTAGCTGTGGTGGCTGAGACCCCCTGCGCAAAATGTGCGTATGAACAATTGAAGCTGTGGGTTTTTTTAAGGCACAAGCATTCACTTGATAAGATTCGGTCATCACTTCACTGCAAAGTGCCTCTGAGGCTGCACGACTTTGCCTTTGATTGTTCAATCTTTTAATAGAATGAAACCTTGGTCGGTTATGCTTTTTACAAAGAGTCAAACCTAGTGCATCATAAACAAAAGTGCTTGTGTAGTCCTTATGGACATTACCATGAAAGTGTTGAATGTAATTTGTTAATGAGTGAGTTGTAGCAGAGGCTGCTGAATCCATGCAGTGGATCAGAGGAAGAGGTTGCCTCTGACTGCCTCTAAACAGAGGTACTGACAGCAGCCAATTGCATTCTCTACCTGCAGACAAGGACACACATATTCAACAATACAGTATTTTCTAAATGTGAATCCTTTGGTGAATGAATGAAAATTTGGTGAATGTATACACATTAACCTAAGCGGGTGGGTGATGAAAAACATATGAAACATGTTGCTTGTTGATAGGGGTGTGCAATATGTATCATGTAGAATAATATCGTTTTTCTGTCGCTTTGGTGCATTTCTCAGATCAAAAATGAAATTCTCAAATCTACTTGTTCAACCTCCACATCATCTAGTCACTTGTGCACATCATAAAAGCAGTTTCTCATTCTTTTAAACAAGATGCAATTGGCTTTGGTACATTCATGCAATTGATTATGTACATTTGTCTTCGGTTTACTACATAATTAGTTGCTAATGTTGCTCAAAATGTATTATATAGTGTTCTGTGCAATAGTCTTACCCCTCAAAACCTCAAGTCATTAGTTCACTGTATAAGTCATTAAATGCAAAATGGTTAATCTAGTTGGCATAAATTGTCAAGCATATTTTCTACACATTTCTATTAGTCTTTGTAAATTTGCTATGAATTGTGCAAGTGAATCTTGACTTTCACTGATGAAGAGATTGTTGATCAACCAATGATAAACCAGTTCTCTGAAATTCCTCATACAGTGCTGCATGCAAAAGCAAAGTTCTGCCGAAGGAGTGTTTACTGTATTTGCCTTTCTAATTTTGTATTTTCACCTTTGTGCCCATATTCTTTTTCTTCTCTTTAGCACAACGATTGTTTTTTTTTTTTGTCTGACCACCAATTAAAGAGTAACTATGAATCATATCCAGTATGTTTCATTCAATATCCCACATACAGTGAAGTGTAAATATGTACTTTAAATGGATTTATGGCATACATAAGTGCAGCTTTCTGCATTTCAGTACAGTAACGGTCATCCAATGTTGCCATAGTTTACATCAGGTAATACTAACAGAGTGCACTGTTATATTGACAACATGACTAAGCATTTTGACTATCTTGTTTGTGAACAATTACATAAAGACTTTTCATTCTGGTGGCACTGATAAGTTAATTGCCAAATTCTCACTTTTGAGAGATGAACTAAAGATTGCAGGCTTTTGCAGGTAAAACAATGTGTGCGTTATTTGTACGAATTGAATTGTAGAAATGCACATATTTATTTACAAATATTAAGGATGATTCGAGAAATGCACCAAAGCGACTGAGAAAAACTGTAACAATGTTGAAGCTGAAATTACTGAGCACACCTTAAGAGTGCACGCTTTCATAACATAGCCTTCATTTTTCAATATTGAAAATATTTTTAAACATTAATCTCAGTAATATTTATGCAATTGTAATTACGGTTTAAATACATCTTAATGCTGCTACACGCTACATTTAAATGATGTAGCTTCTCTGCCATTTCGGCAGTGCAAAAATGGATTTTGTTGATACTGATTTCATTTGATTGGTAGTAATGGTAAAAATGTCCCTGGAAAAATCCATTTAGGGTGGAAACATTTCTGTAATTTCGGTCACTGCTGTGAACTAACCACCGCACAGAATATGAAGAATATGAAAATCTTTGGCAGTCAGCTGTCCATAACAGGCACAAACCAGTCAAGGTACCAGCACAAAAAACTGCAAAATATTGTCAGATTATCCTTAGATAATATCCCAGAAAATAATGAGTTATTCAACACTATGGCACATCCCAGTTGATGATATAGTGAGGGCGATGGGAAGTGTATTACGTACAGCCACATCACCCACCAATGAGGATCATTGGCCTGTTCTTCATCTGAGATATATTGAACATCCCTGCACAGAAAGACGGTTACATTAAATTCAAACAAAGTAAATAAGTGATGGATTATACATGACCTGAATGTAATTATTATTTGTTTTTAATTTGGGAATCATTTGCCTGACAATTGGTGTGATGTATCAGAGAGTGTTTGTCTTTACCTGCATGCTGTTTCTTCTTCCTCCCGACTGCTGCCCCTATGATGTGCAGTAGTTCCTCTTCAGTTGCTCCAGAGCGCAGAAAATCCCTCAAAGACACCTCTGAATTTCCAAACAAACAAACCTAATCGCGTGCCAACACAGACACATATGGAAAAAGAAACCATCACAAATCAGACAGCTGAACTGAAAAGCTTAAGCGCAAGACAGTGTAAGAAACATCACACACACAAACAACATTTACCTTAAGGTTGCCATCAGCCGTGATGCGCAGGCGGTTACAGGAGCCACAGAACTTGTCTGACATGGAGGTAATGAAGCCCAGCTGGCCCTGAAATCCTGGTACTCTAAACGCCTGTAAACAGATAACACAGAAACCCACACATGAGGGCTTATCCGCTGATATAATTCTACAGCCTTGATGCAAGATTAGGAATGTTTTTATTGAAGGCTCTTGGACTAATAATAACATTACAAGTCACAGAAATGTCCAACATTTACAAAGCAATAAATAAAAACTGCAACAACTTGACCCTCAGAAGATTTAAATTCGCGCCGATGAGAATTTAACATTGAGAACGATTCATGGCCAATGATTTCTTTAGCAGTCTGGAACTGGGCTGACCTTGGCTGTATCCGTTTCCTCTCCAGGCACAGGCTCCAGATTGGGCCATTTTTGCTTTATAGAGTCCAGCATCTCCTGATAGCTCACCATCATCTTGAAATTCCATCTGTTACCTACAGAGACAGGCAATGTGCAGAGGTACTTAAACTACATTCAGCTGCTTTATACACTTGAATGCAGAAATGTTTTTGTTGTTGTTCTTCCCTTTTCGAAACATGAATTAAATGGCAGATTATTAAGAAGATTTAAAAATAAATCTTAAAAGGCATCCCATGTGAAGAGATGTTAAAACTTAAATCAATCTTGAAGTGTTTCATTACAAACTTCAAAGTTTTTTTTCAAGTGCTAATCTCAACCTTTCTTAAACTTACCAAGAAAAAGCGCAATAAAAACAATAGTTCACATCTATTCATAGTTTAATACAGTATGTATAATTATTAATTTTTTTTCCCTGTAGTCATTCATAGTTTCACGGAGTCAGGTGAAGTGAGATTAGATGAGTCATTGTTTGCATACTACACACACGGCTCCATTATTCACATCTAATCTAATCAGTTATTACTGGAGTGATTGCTGTAGTATTGGCCCTCAGGGCAAAAAACTATAACAGTGACACCATATCAGCTTCAGCAACTGGCTTCAGAAAATCTATCTCTTCCAGCCTCACAAACAGAAATGTATTCACATTTACATTTACGCATTTAGCAGACGCTTTTATCCAAAGCGACTTACAGTGCATTCAGGTTACCCAATTTTTTTTTTTGTCAGTACATGTGTTCCCTGGGAATCGAACCCACAACCTTTGCGCTGCTAACGCAATGCTCTACCACTGAGCCACAGGAACATATTCATATTGAATGTCTCTAAACTCTTCATTGTCACTGTTATCCAGTAAAATTAGTTGAAACTTGTTTCTGCACATTGTTGTTAAACTTGTTTAGTAGTGAAGCAATGTGACTTCACCTAAAATATCAACCGAATGTGGACTGCGATAACATGCGTTATAAATCCTGAGTTACACTAAGTCTCACTGACCTGGAAAGAGAATAATCTGCACTACTAATGCGATTAAAGAACTGGAGCAGAAACTGCAACCTTTACAACTGTGACAATTATACTACAACCTGTAAGATGGGCTAACAAGTGTATAACGTAGATTTCTCTATTTGACTTCAGATAATCTTACCATCAAAAGGCATGTACTCTATGAATCTCACATCCAATGGTTTCCTCTCTGTCAGTGACACAAAGTCAATCAACTCATCTTCATTAAAACCTCTCATGACCACACAGTTCACCTGAGAAGAGAGACAACACTTTACCACAATGAGCAAATAACTGACACAAAGGCAATTTATGAATATTAATGACAAGCTGTTTCGTGTGGTAGAAATGTGGTAAGAAATGCCCTAAGGCGGTTTTAGAGCTCTAGCATTTGACACTTTCTGAGACATGAACCATTTTATTCATCAAAATGGATTAACAATTCAGATGCTTTGAGGCGGGTAAAATACCTTGACTGGATTGTAGCCCATTTCAATAGCCTTTTCAATTCCCTCCATCACTTTATGAAACCCTGCAAGAGGTACCAATATTAAGCATCAATCAGACATATTGCACATATTGAAGGTAGCGACACACCAACATTTTGGCGACCAAAACTTTTGTGTGAGCGTGACTGTATAGGTATCTATTTTGTGTATATAACATGAACAAACTAAAAAAGGTAAGCAGCTTATACAGCTTGGCATTAAAAGTTAATGAATACATGGTTAAAAGATAATCTACCTCTGCACCTATCTATACAAACTATGTTTTCTCCATTTTGGAGCTCAACTGGACGGGGTACCTTTTCGTCTAGAGATGAACTCAAATTTAGCAGGGACCAGAGTGTCTAGACTGATGTTGAGTAGATCCACTCCAGCTTTCTTTAGACTGGGCAACAGTCGGGTCAAATTCATCCCATTTGTGGTGACTGCAATGGTCTTTAGACCCTCCAACTTCCTCAGTTCCGCTTTCAGAAAGAAAGAAAAAGATAACTATTAAAAACAATTCTAAGTTTAATTTGTTTCTGACGGTCACATTGTTTTGCAAGTTATGCAGAATAAAGTGCAAAAAATTCAGCACATGATCAGTGACCACCGAAATTATTATCAGTCCTAAGCTACATTTACAAGCAAGTCTTAATGCACATATCCAATCTTTTGATCATATCCGATTTTTTCACTTTAGATACACAACTGGTATCTGATATGGGTTTACATTAATTACCGCCCATCAGTGATCTCTTTACTATGAACATGGTAGTTGGCCCTCAGGTTTTGAATGGCCGTGCTATTAAAATTATTTATATAATTCCCATCGAGTGGACATTATTATTTGTCAGTATGGAAGATGTTTTGCAGCACAAAATATGACTGAACAGATAAAGACTGTAAAATAATGGCAATTTTCATTTGTTGTTTTATCTACAGCTCATTAGATGTAGAATTCTGAAGTGAAAAAGTAGTGCTGTAAGATTGAATGAATTTAAATTAATTAACATGAGAGAGAAATAGAGAATGCACGAGTGTGTAGCCTAATAGCGAATATTGCTGGTTTAATTACAAAAAAGTTATCACCTAATTTATCATGAACTTATCACCTCATAGCTGTGAAATATAATGTAGGATTTTAGTAGTAATGCTATTGTATTTATAGCCTAAAATTCATAGGGGAAGGGGTGAAAACCATCTTCTGAATGTTGCGCAATTTCTTACATATAAAGTTCCCACCTCAATAAAATGCAAGGGCATTTACTAGGGGTTGAACGACTTCTGATTTTTTAAAGTCGTCTTTTATGTGATGAGTCAAGTCGAAGTCGACTAGTCGCTGATGACGTCATTAATGAACAAATAAGTCTGGAGCTGACAAACGCCTTGTGCACAGCTATGAAATATGACACAGCGCTGCCCACATGACTATTGCACCTATAACAGCTTATTTTTATCAGTTCTTTAGTCATTGGGTTGTTATATTTCTCACAGATTCCTGCTCGTTCTAGATCAGATAGAGATAAGTAGTACAGTAAAGATTACATTCATATGAATGCATGCATTAGTGAGAGCGGTTGCGTGTGTGAATTAAGTCTACCCTGCAGCGTCTCTCTACTAGTAGTGAAGCCGTGGGATTTAGTTATTAAGAAATATATGCTTGAACTTTTCAATTTCTAAGCTATTTTACCGAGAAATCACAGAACCGTGTTGACAATACATTTTCGCGCTGAGAGATTCTGTGCGCGCGATCGGAGCGTGATATTTTGTACGTGCTACTGTCTGTAGCCTATGTGTGTGCGTTACAGTGCAGCAGCGCATTAGATTAGAACGTGATTAACTTACCTGTACAATAAGCTGTTTAAAATGTGCATTCTGCCGTTCAATTTCGAGCATCCAGTAATATAATCACAGATGTCTTGTGGAGCGCATTCAGAGTATGAAACATTAGACATTAAAATGCTGTCTGTATGGGCAGTAGCCTACGTGTCGCCCTCACTTTAGGAGTTCTGCTGGGAATCGGATATGTGTGTTTAGATGTAGGTCCGATCTCCAGATATCGGATATGTATCCAATTAAAATCCACATTTGGAAGTGGCCCAGATTGCATGCGGAAAAAAGTGCAGATTTTTGTGTTTACACGTGTGCAACAAATTCCAATCTGTGTCAGATGGAGCAAAAAAAATCTGAAATTGTTTGTGCCAGTGTAAACACAGCTCTAGTTTCAGTGCAACATTTACTTGAAATGATGTGCATTGAAATGATTTGACTAGTTAAAGTGGTCCTATTGTGCTTTTTCACTTTTTGAATTTTAGTCAGTGTATAGTGTGTATATGTTTGGGCATATAAAGATCTACAAAGTTACAAATCTCAAAGTCCACTCCAAAGGGAGATATTTTGTTTAAAAAAAAAATCCCTTTTCAAGAACTACAACGAACGGCTCGTTTGGACTACAGTGTTGTTTTCCAGTGTTTGTGATATCACAAAGCGACACATTAGAATATAATTAAAATAAATCCTGCCTACTGAAATTCAAATGGTTGGCGGGTGGGGAGAACGCTTGGTTGAGCACTGCAAGTTTCAAAATCTAAACCAGATGCGGGTGTTTTTATATCACTAAACCGACTGTCTTCAGAAAATGTTGGATGTCGTTTTCAATTTCATCTTGCATGTAATGTCTGATAAAGCAGCGTTTGTGAGCAGTGCTCTGTTTTGTGTATAGCGTTACCGGGGAAACCTCGATCTCTCTCGCTCCAACAGCGCCTACCGCTGGCAGAGAATAAATCTGCATATTTATGCCGCCACAAATAGTGTAAATCTGTGGGACTATGGTATAAACAAATTCAACTGTATAACAGTTTCACTCCAATTCATGTTATAATGTTAGAATTAAAGAACAATAAACATAATAAATATTACGTTGCACTTATCTTTACATAGTAAATGCAGTTATTTTTAAGCTGTTGTTGACATCCTATCTAAAATGTGATTTAGCCAAAAAAAACAACAACAATAATGTTACCACTTTAATATGTCTTGTAATATCCGTGCATGCAAAGGTTCTGCGTGATCCTCTTGTTCAATATTCTCGGGGTCTGAATTGATATGGCAATATTGACGAACTTGCTGCTTTGGCAAGAGGCGGGGCAGTAACGCCGGCTAACGCTTCGTCTAAAAGAGCATAATAGGACCCCTTTAAAATACCCACCATGCATTAATAGTATGAACTGATTGTCATTTCATAATTACAGACATTACGACATTCAACATAAGATGTTGTTTTTGAAATGCCTATATCACTACTATGTTATGATTCAAAGTAACAAGCAATTACAATTACAAAAAATTACCTATTATAGGCAGAACGTCTGGGCGAATGAGAGGCTCTCCTCCAGTCAGTCGTATCTTGTTTACCCCCTCTCGTACAAAGAGTTTGGCTAACATCAACAACTCCTCTGCTGTTAGAAGCTGAGAGCGAGGGGTGAGCGTTACCCCTTCCTGCGGCATACAGTACTGACCTGAGAAATAGAAGACTTATTACAAATCATTATTGATTCTAAATTGAGAAACTAAGAGCAAAAGAACCATGCATGTACAACTTTAACCAGTTTTTTACTTGTATTAATATTAACCTTTCATCTAAATTCACTGTAATATTACACACAGTATGTGTCACCTCTTGTGACTTATTGCTGCAATTAATAAAACCAGTATGTACAGGCTCTGGATAAACTTTTAAAATACAGTAGAATATTTTTTATACTTATCACTAATACTTTTATTACTATTTAGAGTAGAGCTTCGTTTGGACTGGTAGCATTGATAGTAGAAGCCAAAGTCTTGATAACAAAGCATACAGTATGTGAGAGACTTACAGCGGAGGTTACATTTCTCAGTGAGAGAAATGCGAAGGTAATTATGTCTGCGTCCAAAGGAGTCCATAAGGAATGCTGAGAAAGGCAGGACATCCTTCAGAACTCGCCTCTGACTACCTGGAACCACAAGCTCTCCGACCTACAGAGAACAACAAATAGAACATGATAAAATGACAATTCAGCAGAACAAAATTATTTGTATTCACAGTCATATTTCCAGTATTGAGATTTGAAAAAAAAAAACATTCAGCTTTTGCTAAATTAAGGGTGAATTTCTGTTATAGTCTTGAAAAGCATTATAGGGTCATTCAATGTCAACTCAACCCTGGCTCAATTTTTTGATTTTGCTGATATTTTTTCTAAAGACAGACAGACATGTATAGTGATGAAAGCCAAAATATGAAATGTCATGGATGAATATTGACTGAGTAAGCCACTATTTTGCAGAGGGGGGTCAAAATGGCAATTTTCACCTGAGATTCAAAGCCAAATTACAAAGGGGTAAAAATGACAGCATCATTATGTTATTTTTACACCGAGATTGGTAGGTCTGTTAGTAAAATCTGTTCACTTTAGCAATTTCTGTTGCATTGTGTGCCAATGGTGACCATTCAAAAATGGAGAAACAGCACTTTTCAAGTGTTTTCTTCAAAGTTTGCATGCCTGTAACTCAAGAAGTTTTAAAGATATCTTATTGCCCTTTTAGATATTGGGTCTTAACAAACTTTACTTTTGGCCTCTTCATTTTTAAGGCTATATGATTCAGTTCCAGAGATATTGGAATTGCAATATGGCTCCAGGAGTAAATTGTTAAAATGTACATATTTTCAGTGGTCAAAAACCAAATGTGGGTCAATTTGCAAAAATATGATACTTTGTTTTATTTTTAAAGAGGAATGTCTGAAGATCAAATAATGTTGAAACTAGAGATGCATCTCATTTTCTTCTGTCAAAGCAACTGCATTGAACATACCTGTCTGAGTGCCATAAATACTATTTTTCCAAGGTTTTCATGCCTATAACTCAAGAAATATCAAAGATATCACAATATGATTCAGATTCTAGTTCTTAATAAACTTTTCTACCTACATCCTTCAGGTCCAGAGATATGGGGGTCTCGATGAGGCTCTATTTTCAGATTGTTGAATATTACCCATTTTCAGTGCTTGAAAACCAAATGTTGGTCACTTTGTACACAGCTGATACTTAGTGTAACATTTTCAAGGCCCTGTATGGTTAAATCCTACAACCTGACCATTTCAGTAAATCTTTAGCACTCAAGTATGTTCTTTGCGTATTGTTTTGATAGGGGGAAACAAAATGTATTCATAGTTTCAACATTACTTATTCTTCAGACATTCTGCTTTAAATACAATAAGAATCAGCTGTATACACAGTGACCAACATTTGCTTTTCAGCCACTAAACATAGGTAATATTCAACAATCTGATAATGGAGCCTCATTGAGATCTCCATATATCTGGAACTGAATGATGTAGGGCCTTGAAAACGAAGATTTCAAAAGAAAGTTATAAGCATCAAATTTAAAAAATAATGGCATCAGATGGCACTGCACATGTATGTTGACAGAAGGTTTCAATATACAAAATAACGACATCTCTAGTTTCAAAGAAAATTTGTTTTTTCAGCATCACTCTTTTTTTGTTGTATTTTTTTTTGTACTTTTATATAATTTTTTAACATTATTGAAATTCCATTTCTTTTGAATGGATTGGGTAACCATATAGGGACAAAAAGAAGATGCCAAAATTAAAGGGCAATAAGATATCAGGGCCATCATGGAACGTTTGAGGGAAAGGGCAACAAAAGTTGGAGGGAAAAAAAATTAAGTGCTGTTCCTCCATTTTTGAATGGTCACCATTGGCACATAATGCAACAAAAATAGCTAAAGTGAACAGATTTAACTAACAGTCCTACCAATCTCTGTTTAAAAATAACATCATGATGCTACCGTCTTCCTGAAGTCATTTTTACCCCCTTGTAATTTGGCTCAAAATCTCAGGTGAAAATTGCCATTTTGACCCCCTCTGCAAAATAGTGGATAACTCAGTCAATATTCATCCATTACATTATATTTTGACTTTCATCTCTATACATGTATGTCTTTCTTCAGAAAAAAAATGAGCAAAATCCAAAAATTGAGCTGGGGAAGTTTTTGAAATCTGGTTGATTTGTCACGGAATCACCCTATATCTATCAAGTACAACGATTCATATTAAGTTATATGGTACAAATACTATATGTAGATGTAATTGACTTAGTTTTGTAGGCTATTGCCCAGTTTGGGGGAAGCACTTTGATGTTGAGAGATTTCACAGTAAGCATGCATAACGGCTTGTCATGTTATACAGTATGACATCCATTAATGATTTGTCTGGTTTGGTACTTCAGTGAGAGTCTTATGACCCAACTGTTGTAAAAAAAAGAAACATTTGTAATTTGTCACACTTTAAAACAGTTACGTTCAGCATGAAGCATAAATGAAACCACTTATATACTAGAGATTTCCCATAATATATATATTAAAACATTAATGCAATGACAATTTACATTTTTCAATTTTGTAATGAACTGACATGCAGAATGATTAATATATTCATAAATTATTTATATAATTATATTTGTCTGCATAAAACAATAAACAACTCATAATACTTAATATACATACAATTAAACAGGCCACAATCATACATTAACACAACCAATACAAAA
>CM049806.1:4995686-5123235 GCA_027422405.1 Ptychobarbus kaznakovi
CGCGTGCGCGGGGGGTGGGTGGATGTGTTGATGTGTGTGTGTGTGTGTACAGGTGCATCTAAATAAATTAGAATGTTGTGGAAAAGTTCATTTATCTTTCAGTAATTCAACTCAAATTGTGAAACTCGTGTATTCAATGCATATTCAGACTGAAGTAGTTGAAGTCTTTGGTTCTTGTAATTGTGTTGATTTTGGCTCACATTTTGGGGGTGCTTTTTAACAAAAACGTATTGAGGGGAGGATGGATGGCCACCAAATTCATCTCAACAAATTAGAATACTCCATAAGACCAATAAAAAAAATGTTTTAGTGAATTGTTGGCCTTCTGGAAAGTATGTTAATTTACTGTATATGTACTCAATACTTGGTAGGGGCTTATTTTTCTTTAATTACTGCCTCAATTCGGCGTGGCATGGAGGTGATCAGTTTGTGGCACAGTGGCCTTCAGCTCATCTGCATTTTTTGGTCTCTTGTTTCTCATTTTCCTCTTGACAATATCCCATAGTCACTTATTCAAAATAGAAATAGAATAGAAAACAGAAAAATAGAAAAATGTCAAATAATCTGTCATAAAACTCATATGTATCTCAACCACTAGGTGGCAGTATGACTCTATTGTGTCGTGTGCCATGTTTGCCTGTTAACTATTACACATTTCAAATACTACCATTTTGCTGTTCTTGAAGGTGGAATTATTAGTATGTTTGTAAAATTAAAATAGATATAAATAATAAAGATAACTGAAGCAAGAGACTTTTTAATTTAAAATGAACGTTGCATGACAGAGAGCTACATTTTCCCCAAATCAGCTTTAGACTATGTGTTGTACTCGAAAAAATACACAGTAAAATATCAAAACAATCCACACACTGAAAAAAACCTATTATTTTTCAGTGTTGAAATTAATAAATGAGTACATGGCACACTTTAAGGTATGGCTAGGGGGGATACTTCAATAAATCATGCTAAATATGATGGTTTTGTATTAGTCTAGAGTTTGTTTTGTTTTGTTTTGTTTTGTTTTAATCATTATAAAAGATTAAATCTAATCTAAAGCACCATCTTGTAAAAATGTGAATGGTGGGAATATACCTTGGAAAGGGATTATTAAAGTATAATTTGTTTATGGTTGCCAGATAAGCAAATGATAAGTCTTGAATAAATGATTGACTGCCCTAACAATGTGTGATTGCTGTATGAATTTGTCTTAACTTAATTACCCCTGACTGCTATTCTCCCTCTACACCAACGATAAACATTTGGAAGAGCATTATTCTTACAATGATTTGAGACTACATCAGTGCTATAATATATCTGAAATAATATGTATATACACATTTCAGAATTTAAAATCGAAATATTTATTACAAAACAAAAGATGTCCACACAGACACATGGATTTGGCCTAAAGCTCAATACACAACCGCAAAACAGCCATTAATGTTTTTAAAGTTGACTCAAATCTGAAACTTACAGATCATTTTCAGGACTTGGTGAAATGAGCAATGGGTCATGGTGCAGTCATAAAACCTGCAAGATTATGAATGCACGCTTTAAAACAGTTTTGTGCAATGAATATATATAGAGTGATTCTTCAAGAGAATATAAATCCCCACAAACCCTAATTTGTATGGCCAAATTTTCATCCTAACATACAAGTTTATACATTTAGTTTGTACATAAAGTGCAGTTTGATAAGCAGAACTACAGCAGAAGCATTGATGAGCAGGAAGTATTGTATTTAAAACTGTATGTACAGTACAGTACGTACAAGTATGCACATGCTTATTTTGCTTCTTGTTTCCTCTACCCCACATTTATGAAATAATTTAGGTATTTTGCAAAGCAATTATTGTCTTGCATTGTCATCAGTTGGATAAAGCAAAGCTGTCAATCAAAGTTCACTGACAGATTTAGGTTCAAAGACCAATATTAGGACGAATAAATCTGCATCTTTGATTACGTGCATAAATGAAAGATAAATGAATAAGTGACGCATAAAGCAGGTGCATTCAACCATCTTGTGACTCAAAGAAACACAGAAGCACCACAGTGTAGCAATGGAAATATCCAACATACGCAAAACACTGCACAGCAAAATACGACTATCCAAAAATACCACTTTGGAAATGTTTTTATTATCGTTATAATAAATGTAAATTACCAAAGGAACAACACTGCCTTACATATTGCTGTTTTTGTAGGTTGTTTTCTGTCTTTCAACAGTAGAGAAGAGAGAGAGAGAGAGAGAGAGAGAGAGAGAGAGAGAGAGAGAGAGAGAGAGAGAGAGAGAATACAGACCAATAAGCAGGACATGTGCAGAAAGCTGTACAGATGGCTTGCTCAAATTACACAGGGTTCAAAGACCAACAGACAACAGTTTACAGCACACAGTCCTTAAACAAATTCCATTTTTTGGTATTACATTGGTTTTCGCAACTAGAATTTCTCATACTCAATATAACAAACACTGAAATTATCTCCTAGATCCTTGAAAGTTCCTGACATAAATAAAGCGACAAAGTCCTTCAAATAGAAGCCACATTTGTTTTGTTTCAGTTTGCTGCGTCCTGTACAACAAAATAGTCACATTCACCCTCAATTATTATCTCACTGTAGCAACAGCAACCTTGAGTCCTCACCGAAGTTCAGTCTTCTTTTCCATGGAATGTTTTTCAAGAAATATTGCAATGTGTATCTGTTCTTCTGTGTCTGATGCACACCACACTCACCCTTTGCATCAAACATTCAATATCATTTTGCGTTCCCTGTTTATTCCATCACTGTAAAGAATGGCGTTTTATTTGATTGTGTTGCTGACAAAGTGCATCTGTTCCCAAGTGCGGCAATAAAAGCCAACCAGTGTTTCAGGGAAAAGTGCTCATATGGCTGATATATGATTCAGTTTAAAACTGTACCCTGAAAAAAGGGCCAATCAAGACATAAAAGTACATATTATAAAAGTAATACAGTTTCTTTTATTATTATTATTATTTGAAAACCACAGTGTGCGCCAATACAAAAGCGATATTGCCATGTTAGAGGCAGAGCCTAATATGGCTAGAGTTTCCCTCATGTACACGCCACGGTTATATTGTGTTCTCGGTGCAATTGCTTCTAGTAATGCTTGTATGGCTCTCTGACACAGACAAAAATCCCTGACAGTAGATTCGCTGATGCTAGAAAGGTTTTTTTTTTGTTTCTTTATTTGCTTTACATAACAAAAGCTATGTAAATTTGGCAAATTATCCTAGTGCTTGTGCCGCATATACAAAATATCAACAAAGGTCAGCATTTTATTATACAAGATGGTTCTTTCCACACTCAGCAGTGAGGCTCATCCAGTGAACCCAAAATATTATAAACAGCAGGACACAAAATACAAAGGGACAATAATCACACATCACAAATACAAAGATGATGTTTTGAGGGCAGCTATCTACCGTAGTGTCCAACGTCTTATTCTGTACCTATCAAGAATTCGATCTTGCAAGCAATTCCAATCTCTCATTAGTCAGACAGCCAGCAGGAAATATCTTGCTCCTCTGTACAGGCAGCCGACCGCAAGATGCTAAAGTCTTGCTAAAGATGAAAAATGAAATCTCTACTCCCGCTTTTTCGTCCGCATTCCAGAAACTCACCACTATTTGTAGCTGAAACAGCTTGTGGAATTTGCACATACATTTAAACAACAATGACAACGAAAACTCTCTTCTGAAACGTTTAAATAAAATGAGCAAATTAGCCCTTGAGGGTTCTCAGCTTTGTTGAGATGATGTCCTCACTCAAAGCGTAGCTGAGCGTGCTCTGGAGATTTACGAGAATGGCAAAGGAGCACCGTCAATCTTTCCTTCAAAGTGCCAAGAGGGTTGGAGAATTAAGGGAATCTGAGGATTGGTCGCCGCTGCTACTGCTACGGCGGTGGGCTTTGGAGCAGGACTCCGATGAGGGCGAAGGACTCTCGGGCTCAAGCATGCTGGGGTAAGTGAAGATGAGGTTTGGGTTGTTCGGAGTGGACAATGGGGTGGAAGCAACCACCACAGGCGTGTTGAGGCTGTCTCCATCAGAACAATACATGCCGCCACCTAGGCACATGGGCTTGATGACTGAATGCTGGATTTTTCCTTCTTCCTCATCGTCATCTTCTTCCAAGGGCTCCTGTTTAACCATCACTGGGTTGAGGGAACTCATCAGTCCCCGGGGACCCAGGTTGGAGCGCATGGTCAGACGAAGGGGTGCACACTGCTGGGAGTGCAAGCTCTGATGGCGTTCTTCAGGGGGCAGTTTGCACACAGGGTTGTGGGCCACCAGCACGAATTCCAACTTGTCCTTTTCCTTCTGCAGGGTCTCGATTTCCTTCTGCAGGTCAGCCTTCTCCTCCTCTAACTTCTCTGTCTCCTTGAATAATAATAATAAAAAAATACATTCAATGATCATTCTGAATTTTGTCTGATATTCTTTTGGGTTGTGAAATGATTAGCAAATTAATTATGCTGGTAATTACTGATTCAACATATTGAAGCATTTTAACAAGGTCGCTGTCAGAGTGTTGTTAAGTTCTCTGGGTGATCTTAGTCAAAAGCGCAAAATTTCTATATGATATTCTGGTCTTTAATGTAAGCCTATAAGACAGCTGCACAATTAAGTGAAACAAAACCAAAATTGCAATATGGCTTAGTGCTGTTATCATGTCTAAAGGCTGCTATTTCATTGAATAAGACTAGTAATAATCAATTATAGCTAATAATTACTACTATTTTAGTAACAATAATAATAAGAATTATAATACATAAATAACAATGATAAGGAAACATTTATTTTATTTGAATTATCTATAAATAAAGCCAAATTTCATCCACACCCGAAACTTTTCCTGAGTACTCTCAGAGCACTTTGGCACTATAAAAGGCACACCCACCCATAAACACAAGCAATTATTTCCCAAATAAATTTGAGCTGTTCACATTTCTTTGTTAAACAAGAAACTTGACACAGCACCAAATATTTTGAAACAACTGTCAAAGCCTACGGAAGGTTGAAACACTGACATAACAAAGTGGCTAGACAGTCATAGATAAACCGTAGCTGTCTTTAACTCATTAATATGGCTATGAGGAAGAAGGAAACTAAAAGCAAAACAAATGCGTAATTTACAAAGAAAGAAACAGTACATTGGAAGAAAGGGCATAGTTATTGTCATGGACACAGTTCCTTATTTGGTGAGGAATGAAGCAAAGAGTGGGGGAAGGGAAGAGGGAAGATAGCAGTGTGTGGGGTTTGATGGTTAGCTGTGGTTTCCTCCTCGAACAATATCAGACGTTTGCTTCCCTCCAACCCCCTGTAGCACATTTCTCCCTAATGTTTCAGGTCTGACAGCCTGAGAGATGCCATTATAAATCCAAGTAGTTCAATTACAGCCAGAATTGTCTGGGACTCGGGGCATTCCCATGTCTGCCAGACAACACTGGCCTTCTGTGGCTGTAAAACTATCTTTTTATGGTCTTTTCAGCTTTTAACCACTGAGAATTGCGTGAAAATAAGCCTTGCGATAGTTGTGGACATTTCATTTGGAATATTTGGTAAACATGTGTTCGCTTGTGCTGGTAATTGCAGAGAATGTGTTTTTTTTTTTGTAACAATGGTAGAAAACTCACCCCTTGCAGCAACTCGGTCAGTTCTCTTCTGCGGTTCCGACATTTTGCTGCAGCTAGTTTGTTTCTTTCTCGTCTAACTCTCCGTTTTTCTTCTTCCTCTGGGGAGAGCTACACACAAAACGAGGAGTGAGCACTCGCACAAGTAAACTTTTCCAGTTGTTAATCGGAAATAATTTCTCACGAAAAAAACATCATATTAGGTAACATATTTCAAGTCAAATTAATTTATAATATACTCGTACAATAACAATTGTTTCAATGCAGCTTCACAGTAATACAAAATAAAATAACAGTAATAATGCTGCAAAGTTCTGCTGTTATTGCAGCTCTAAAAAAAAAATATTATTCAATAATTCAGCAGATGTTTAAAATGTGTTTTTGTTCTATATGTTAAACTGGTTTTGTTGGTTTGATTTTGTCTCTGTGCTTCAAAGAAGAAAAATGTAACACTAACCTGCTCATCTCGCCTGCGTCGACCCCGGGCGTCGCCGATGGACCGGATAACCCCGGGCCGTGTGAGGGTTGAGTGACCGAGGAGGCTCGGGCCACTAGACACAGACAGGCCGTACGGGTGAGGCCGGGAATATGGATTAGACATGGATGTGATTACTGTGGGCTGAACCATCCACTGCAGGTCCTGACTGGTCGTTATGGCATTAATTGTGGGAATAAAGGCACTGCTAGAACCAGGCATGTCTATTCTGTACTTCTGTGGAGAAAAAAAAGTATTAAGAGATTGAAGTGTAAATGTTTATGAAGAAACTCTGGATTAGAATTCTGACTTTCACTGAATGTTAAAAATTGTATGATTCATTTTTAGTCTTTGTTACTGCAGTCCCCCAGCCACCCACATTTTAGCCGTTTTACAAATTCCCATCATCACAGATTAATGAATCATTCCACGTGCTACCTCGCTCTGCGCCCTCTTGACTACTTGACCCCCAGAGCGACAGGGTGACACACACACACAGTGAATCATGGGAAAGCCCACAATCCTCCCTGACAGAAGCCGACCAGGTTTAGATAATACCCTCTGTGACGCAATGGGCAACGGATTCACCGCTGTGTGGGTATAAAACTGATTTTTGTTTTTTTAAATGGACTCGGTCTTATAAGAAGTGAATTTGACTCATAAGAAGTACACTTCTTCGTTTATAAGACGACTGAAATAAAATACTGATTTTAATCAAATGTATTTATTAGTAGTATTTTTTTATGCTTTATTAGTGTTAAAGTTATTTATTAATAACACTGTAAACTATTTTTATTTGCTAATAAACAATAATCACTATTGCAGTCACACTTTATATTAGGTCTTTAACTACTATGTATTTAAATAATAATAATAAAAAAGTTAGGTAAAATGTATGTATTGTGTACACCTTGAATTGAAAACACTTGATTGTTATTGAGAGAGGATACAGTTATGGTTAGGAACAGGTTTGGTATATAGTTGGGTTTAAGGATGGGTTAAGGTGTAGGGTAGAGCCAACGGTGCAATTACAGATGAACTATAGAAATGGATTAAAGGTATTTTTTTTATATAAGCGCAATGTAAAAACATGTCCACAATAAGTGCATTGTATCCGATGATTAATTTAACTGCAAGTACACAGCAGTTAGTGACACAATATAAAGTGGATCCACTATTACTAACATCAATGAATGCTCAACAGTTTTAAATATCGTTCATGTTAATAATATCAATTTAGAAAAGATTAATATCACAAATCTTTGTTCATAAATAGTCATATTTGAAAATATATGAAACCTCTGATCTGTAAATTATTACATAGTGATAGTTACAGTATACAAACAAGGCTATAACCCAAATATTACTTGTAAAATGCACCCAAGTCATAGGCTATGTTTTTTTACATATGCAAACATAAGACAGCTCTTTATTCCAGTCATCCGGGAAACTGAACTGGGATCCCGTGCCAGCACATTCCACCAAATTCCAGTCCATTCACACATTCCTAGTGGGATTTTAACGGGAAACTGACTTAATGTGACGTGCCATGTTTACCACAAATCATTTGGAGGGGGGTGAATTACGGGAAGCGTGGTGTTGTATAAAAGGATAACAGCAATCATTTCGTGCATAAAAAATGGACTATAGCTAAACGTCAATGTTCGTAAGTCTCACTTTAGTGTTTTATTTTCACTAAAAGTATAGTGTTTGTTTAAGGTGGTATCAGAACTAGGTATTGCGAAAGACTCCGCTAACTTCCAGGAACTGGCGCGTTTGTTTCTCATTGAATCCATCACAAGCGACCAGGAAGACCAGGAATCATTCCATGAAGCTCTGTTTTGTGCGAAATTACCGCGTTGCACTAATTTCTCCTCAAATGTACCCGCATTTTCCCCTTCACTCGAGTTCCCCCCAAAGGAGTCAAAACAGCGCATGCTGGAATCGAAAGGGGGCAGTTTATTCCATGGGTTTAGTAGCTAAAACAACAACCCTACAAGACGATGATGCTCGGGAATTTCTGACAGGGGCTGTTAAACGTACCAGATGTGATTAAAATACCAGAATCTGGGGAACAAGTTGCCAAACTGACCGGTGCACAAGCTCCCATTCATTCGCGCTGAGATCAAGATCGGAAAATTCTCACAAAATTGTCTAAACTTCTTAGTTGTTAGTAAAACTTTACTTGAAACATGATATAATGCATGCAATGTAATACTCCTGGTATAACTATAGACAGATAACTATGATCAATTACAATGTATGTGATTAACACTATTAGCTTTATGGCTGCAAAATCAAATAAAGTGTGATTTAATGGGTTTTTTTCACTATTTTTTTAAGCATAGACTATTTTGCGAGTTTTTTCTCCATGCAGAAAAATACATAGGCTATATCCTATTATCCCCATCACATATATTAAAAACATGCATTTACTTGACTAGTGTGAAGTGTGACTAGCAAATGACATTGATTGTAATCATACGGTATATTGCTATTTCATTAAATTTACCATATCAGCAGTTCTAGTCAGTCATTTAAAATGTATAATTGTGTACAATGTTTTCATTTAGGTAGGCTACAAGCTCCAACTGGTCTTATCTTTTTACATTTCCATGTTCTCGATATCCGAATTGGCTTAATTTTCTCCACTTAAACTTTACAGTTCAACTAACTTACGGTTAAAGTATTAAAGTTTTTTTTAATCGTATATTCAGATAAACAAATTAAACATGTTCTGAAGGTTAGTAGAGTGCATTAGCTTATGTAGAAGTCCCGGAAGTGTGGCATCCTGTGGCCACTACGTACGCACTCTCCGTGGATTTATTTCACATTACGCACACCACCCACGCCACTGCTACCCTTATATGACGAGATGCCTAATTCCACGGAAACATAATGTTATGAGTGCCAACATGTGCACTATCTTAACAAAACGATAAACTGCTCTGAAAGACTGGGGAAAATAAATCACCTCTGGCAATCATTTATTAAGAGAGCGAGACGGATTCCTCTGATGGGATTTTACGCATTTTGCGGAGTTGCATAAAAGCTATATATGCATCCTTCTTGCACTTTCTTTTAAAAATAATGATCATATACGATCATTTTAAAACCTAGCAATTCATAAAACAGTTATATATTTTTTTTAGCACACACTGTATTCTTAAGGTATGCTTGTATACTTAAGGAAAGGACGCATCGTCCGTCTATGCAATAATCAAGTGTCAAATTTTAAGCACTTATAACACTTGCGTTGCTTTTCTATCAAAAACATGCATACAGGGCCACTAAATGCACTTTAGTTCACATCATGAAAGCGACAACCAATGACTTTGACTGCCAGTCCTCGATGTATAGAAAGTTTGGTCACATTTTGCATCGCAGTTTATGTAACTATGTTGCCTATAGACTTTAATATGTGCTACTGTGTTATTATTTAGCGGAGCTGCTTCTAATTACATATTGTCATTGTTGTTTATTTTAACAACACGTAGTTTAGTATGTGTTATGTAGTATGAGCACTGTGATGTAAAGTGTGTGAAGAGAATATGCTGTGCATAAGTGCACATCGTTACCTGTTAGCTTGGAATTAATTATGATAACGTGGTACAAGGACTATTTGTGTAAAGCCGAAGAGTGTAAACATGTAGCTAAAGTGTAATGAGGACACGGACACTCAAGCACATCAGTGGGCTACCTGGTAGTTGGAGGCAGGGATGGGGCTGGTGTCCAGGTGCGCCGGTGAGCTGCTGCTGCCGCGGGAGGATGTGTCGTATGTCCCGATGTAATCCTGGTACATGGTCCAGGGGAAGAGGAGGCAATTTCAGAAGGTTGAAAATGAATTCCCACACGATCAGAGTGTCTTCAGTGGCAAAAAAAGCACTTCCAAGCAAAGCGATTCCTTTACACCTAAACTAAAAATGATATCCAAAATACTTCTTAATGGTCAGTATGTTAAATCAAGGCATATCTGTGTAATATTATATTATTAGAGAAGTCAACGCTCTCAAATTCTGCAGTCTCTTTAACAGTCCAATAAATAAATGTCCCCGCGTAAACCTAATGCCTAATATTAATCGCTACTGAGATGTTCTACTAGAACCAGATGCAACGAAGAAAAAAAATCTGCGAAGCACCTACTTTTCTTCAGTGAACTCGGTGCTCTCGTAGGTTTAGTCCTGTCCCTATAGCAGTGACTCACGGCAGTGATGAGTGTACCGCTCTGGACTTTGTTGAACTGATTTTGGCGACTAAGTGAACTTCAGTGCTACTTCTACAGGTCGCGTCGTTAGATGACTCACTTCAATGGCACTACTCTACTTCGTAGCTCCGCTTATCAACGCCAACCTGTGTCTACGCGTCACAGCCTTGATAAGGCGCACAGCAACATAGGGGTGCAGCATGCATGTTTTATAGAATTACTGCCAGACATTACTGTCCAGTAAAACTTCATGAAAAATATAGGTAAATAATAAATTATAAATGCTAATGAGCAAATAATAAACGTTTAAAATGCTTTAATTTCATTTAAACTTGTTTGCTTTACATGGACACCCCCATTTCACAGTTGGTTTCGACCATTGACGCATGTTTCCAAAAATGGGCAGTTGCGTCAGAGCACACGCGCATGGGTTTCCTTGGTAAAGACAGGGTAAAGACGCGTCAAGGATTCCCTCCCCTCTTTCCCCACCTTTAACTTTCACTGGGTGGTCTGTGGACACATGCTCTCGGGTCCTGAACGCACGGAACATAGTGGAGTGTGTAGAGGTGGTCGTGGGTTTAAAGTGGCAGCAGTTTAAATAATGAACTTTTAATTACTGGTGGTTTTTTTTATTTGCGAGCTGCATGTGCGTAGTTTTTCACTTTTTCGAGAGTTCGAAACACAATTTTCTTAATTCAGTATTGTTGTTGTTTGTTGTCGTATTTTCCCATTCTGTATTGCATCATAACAGTTTTTCAGTTCATGTATAACAATTCTGCAGACATTTGTAAATCCAGACTGGATCAAACTCACCATTATAGCCCGGAGAACAGATAGATGTCGCCAGTGGTACAATAAAGTTTATTGGGGGAGGGGAATTATTAATTGTATAATATCAACACTTTCTTAGAGTTGAGTTTTACATTTCTAAGTGGGGTCCATCCTATTTTGTGTAAGGAATCGGAGATTTTTTATATAATACATGTTGTGAATTGATAAGCGGGGGAGTTTATTTATTTCGAGGTAAGTATGAAGAGGATGTATGGGTGAACACCGGTGCCCTATACATACCCATAATAAGACCACTACTGCAGCAGGAAAGGCTATACAAAATAGCTAAACGAATTGGCCATGAGACTAATAATAATAATATGCAAAACTATGATAATACCTATAATATGCTTTACATCTCATGTATTTTTTCCCTCATGTCTTTATATATGCAAAGGGCTGTCGTGTGTGTTTCTCTATAGGCCTACTTGTCTACCATCTGATCTGATCTGAGCATTATGGAAAAGAACAAGAACAGAAGTGACGCGCGTTCCCGGTGATGGTGAACGTCACTCGTTGTCTGGCACAGTTCTGATCTCTTCTTAGGGACAGAGAATTATAGCTGTTCGCAGGGTAAATGAATGCGGCAATTTTTATGGCAAACCATCGACACATGCAATAAATAGCTGAGTGCACAGAAAACTGGCGGAACTCATACAGCATGCACAGAAGCTCGATAACTACATATAAACTAGGCTTTATCTGTAATTACTATGCCAATGTTACTATTTGAGAATACCATTTTCATATAGGCAACAATATTCCATCGCATGTATCCATAAACCGTAGCATTAACTTGGTCATGAGGACAATATAGCCTACTGATAAATGGATTAGCTCCTTAACCCAGATTTAATATGAGACGCATTCATTCTAATCTGATAACGTCTCTAGGCCCTGGATGCACGTGCTGCTGTGAGGTAAATACAACGAAGGCACATAGGAAAGGAAAGGATGCAATATAATTTTTACTTATGGTTTATCACATATTTAACCTGTTACTTCAGTGCCCAATGGGGAAAATGATGGCCAGTAACAAAACAATATTGCATTAAATTCATATTTTCACATATTTTATTGACATAGTGCTGTGTGGCGATGGAAAACACCGCAAACTTGAAATTGTATTTATTGGCAACTACATGAAACAGAACAGAGCCACATGAATCCCTGGAGGGAATACACAATTGTTGCTTGAACATTTCAACAATATGAAATATGAGGTATTTGGTGGCACTGGCACACTTATTAAGGTCATTATTGAACAGTGATGGATCTGCCAGTTTAGTTCAAAAAGGTTCAATCAAGTCCTGGGGTCCCCAACTAAACAAGCCAGAGGCAACAGCGGCAAGGAACCAAAACTAGGCAGAACGGAAAAAAACCTTGAGCAAGTGCATTTCTCCTCTGGCCAGACGACACAGCAGTTCAATTCCAACTGTGGATTACTGACTGGTGAAAACACCTGATCTAGATTAGAGCTTCATTGATCTCTTGAAATTGTATTTGCAGGTTTCCCTGGCAACGGATTTGAATAATGGAAGTGTAATGCAGACAGGTTAAAGAGATGGTCTGAAACAGAACAGAGTTTGGGCCTAAATAAGAAAAAGATCTGCCAATGTGAACATTCCTGGCCTGGAGGAATACGAAACTCAGAGGATAGAAAATGAATTCATGCTGGAACATTTCCACTGATTAAGCCAATCGCATTACAGAAAAGTAGGAAACATGGCCTTGGTTTGCCTATTGTACATAATCTCCCTGGTGTATGAAAGACTTGCTCAAATGGTAAATGCAACACGATAATTCTCCAAGCAAAACCACCAGCTGAAACTCAAACATCTGCTAAATTACGGCACTTCATTATTCGCTTCTTGCTTTCTTTACCAAGACAAAGATGAACAACTCCATAACAAAGACAACATATTGAAGCAAAAATATTCAATTATAAAGGAGTTCATGATTATTCTGAATTATCATTTAGATGCTTAACACAGAGAGGAGCAGCTTCATAACTGACTAAAGCTGAGAACAATGAAGGCTGTGTGAAAGACCCAAATTCTATAGCCAGGCAACTTCAAGTTTATATTCTTGTTTGTGTGTTTGTGAATGGAGAGATCCTAGAGACTGGTCTTCAATGATTCAGAGCTGTCACAGAATGGAGCACTCTTTATTTACTTATATTTCCACCACCTGCTGTCAATAACCAAGTGGCCAGGATCTATTTCGGCAAGGAAGAATGTGATGTTATGCAGGAATTATTTTCAATATCATGCCCCCTGTTACTGAACAATGTTCTCCCTTTATAAAGCTGACAAGAGTTGTTTATGCTTACCAGTAATCTTTAAAAAAAAATGGTTTTGCTGGCAGTACGCTGAATTTACCCATAAACAAACACAAAGTGCGGCTTTGACCGTGGTTCTGAAAGCGTTATTACTACAAGAATCGGTTCCTGCTACAATGGAAGGAAATGCGTCACAAACGTGTGGCTGACTCAAAACAAAGAGCGACAAAACGAAGTGATGGCCACTTAAAAACAAAGAGGGGGATGGAAAGCAGGAGCGTATAGTGGAAGAACTTAACAAATGGAGAAGAAATAGGAGAGGTGGGGGGACTTTAAAGAGGGACAGAAAGCTTTAGCATTGGTCTTTACTGCAATAGGGTCTTCCCGTAAACCTTCGGTGTTTGGCCAAGGCAAATATGACCCATCACAGCGAGCTTTTATTCCGAGAGGGCAGTAGAGGAAAGATGCAGAGGTATATCTGAGAGTGTTAACATCTTCTACCCCCTTGTTTTGCGAATTACTTTGTCAGGTGCCGTTTCCGAGTGCTTTTCATCACAGGTGCTGAACACAATGGAGAAAATTGCTTCAGAACGCAACCGGGGTTGCTCTTTCAGATCTACGTAAAGTATAAATGGGTATGGAGATGAGGAGCAAGCCTCATGGATGCTAATTTATTTGTTTAGAGCACAAGTGTGGACCAAGTGTTCGGCTGTCTAATCTGATAAGGTTCCTGTAAACCTGTCTGCATGTCGTCGAAGTCTCTAAGTGCTACAAACGTAGAATGTCGCGGTACATAAATAGGACAAGTACACTAATGTGTAAAAAGCCCAGGTGCGAGCTATACCACAGCAAGCCTCACTGATAAGAAAGGAGGAACGAGTGAGCATTTGTGAGCTCTTACAAAAACGCGATACTGCTTTTCTTGCAAACATTTGAGGAAAGGTTTGGCAAACATTGCCACAGATTCGAATGAGCCTTGTGGCAAAAAGTTTGAGGCCAAATTTGTTACATATTAACTGCAGTTGTAATTTGTCGAGGAGGGGTTAAAGAACAAACGTGTCCTTGTTGTTTTAATTATAGATTTACTTGAGGAAATTGGGTAGGAGACACAGTGCTGTATTTTCAATATATTATATAGTCAGTGTAGTCACACACTATTTAGCACAGCCACTCATAACTTGTTTATGAACTGTTTCTACATACTTAAAAGGTTAATGTCACAAATTAGAATTAAAACTTAACTGCATTGAGTTAAATTATATATTTGTAAAAGATTTAGTCCCTGATGTGACTAAGGTTTATAATAATACATTTTTATAAGTAAACAATTTGAGTAAAAAGTTTAATAAAAAAAACAACAAACAAAAAACGTGTTCTTAGGGCTCCTTTATACAGTTAAGGCTGCACTGACAGGCTTTGTGTCTGCTCCAAATTCAGAATCAGTGCCACACGAAAGTCATATTAATGTCATCTCTGACCCATCTTAGCCCCTATGACAGAATATATATTTTATGGCTTAATGCTTTCATTCATCATGTTTCTATATTAGTAATAAAATATTTTAAACATGACTTTTTAAAAACACCTTTTGTGATTGTAATTCCTGTGTAAATGCATGTTTTCCAGTTCTGTGCATTATTAAACAGTTATTATTATTTTTGCTTAAATTGCTCCTTTTTGCCACATTTGCAGTGTAAATACGACATTAGTAATTGGTATATTCCCTTTTTGCTTTAAGAACAGCATTCACTCAACCTGACAAGTTTAATATGGAATAATGTGAGAATGTTCCAATGTTTACGCTTAATTGGAAACAAATAAATCTTGATATTTTGTAGAAAGGCGTTAACAGGAAGCATAAGCTATCACTATACTGGGTTTTAGCACCGCTGAAATTTGGCCAATCTGCATCTAGAACTGAAGCTATCAGTTTTATTATGGACATTTTTGGATTTCAGAGTATGGGTTTCTCTTACTCAGTACAGATCCAAGGCACAAGTTATGTTATGTCCTTTGCATGGCACTGTATGAAATAACTCAAGTTTGGTTTAGTAAAAATGCACGATTGTACATTGCTGATGTAATAATATCACCTTATTTTCTATTATTTCTTGCATCATCTCTTCATGATGTAAGGGCCCTCTGACAATCCTAAAGAGAACAAATCATGTTGAGTCAGTGAGCAGGAGTCTCTTCCCAATTGACCTGTCTGTACACGTTTAACTTCACTTGTCTCCACCTGTCCTTGTATCACACCCAATAATAAGCCTAAACAACAGGAGAGGTGAGACATACAATGCAAATGACATTCTTTCCACCTTACAGAAATGGAAACATATAATACATTGAGTGTTACTTTGATCCTGTCCAATTTCCTATGGCAGGAAGAGTTATTTACCCTTTCATATACAGCTATATACATATTTATTTTGGATAGGAAGTAGAATAGTCAGGGAGCAGTGTCCCTCTCTGGGGTTTACTCCTTTTGAGCAGCCATTCTGTCCGGTTGAATGAAAGCTTAATGCGAGTGTGGAAAAGTGGAAAATTTAATTAAGCAGCTAAGGGGGGTTTGAGGCACTCGGCACGAGCCTCTCGGTTCTTCTGTACACTGTCCTCACTGTGTTTGCTGCCCACTGCTTGTCTAGCTCCCCTTCTGAAGCCCTCTGAGGTCAAGGGCACAGAGGTCAGCAGTTTACAGCTGTGCTGGAGTTACATATTTGGTAAGCAGTAATGATGCGTTAAACTTATGCATCGAAAAACTAATTAAAAGGGCATGTTTATTGTACCACATAGCATTAAAGATTCAAGGTCTACAGAGAGACTAGTTCCAGGTTTTATCATATTTTATGGGTTTTGTTAACACAGCAATGCAATAAAAGTGACCCATGTTCAATAAATAATTAAACATATTAATAATAAATACAATCAACAAATCTTCTTTATAGTAATATATATGTATATATATATATTTACATTTATGCATTTAGCAGACGCTTTTATCCAAAGTGACTTACAGTACATTCAGGTTATACATTTTGTCAGTATTTGTGTTCCCTGGGAATTTAACCCACAACCTTTGCGCTGCTAACGCAATGCTCTACCGCTGAGCCACAGGAATATATAAAAGTATAAAATATATATAAAATATTTACATTTAGTAATTTAGCAGATGCTTTAATCCAAAGTGACTTACGAATGAGGACAATGGAAGCAATCAAAATCAACAAAAGAGCAACAATATGCAAGTGCTATAACAAGTTGTAGTTAGCTTAACACAGTACATGTAGCAAGGTTTAAAAACATTATATAATAAAAAGAAAACAGATAGAATAGAAAAAATAGAGCAAATTAGTGTTAGATGCCTTTTTGCTTTTGTTAATTGTATAATTAACTAATTGTTTTTTAAAGAATAGAATTAGAATAGAGAGTGCTAGAGTTAGAGGGTCAAATTTAGAAGAGGTGTGTTTTTAGCCGTTTCTTGAAGATGGCTAAGGACTCAGCTGCTGGGATTGAGATAGGTAGGTCATTACACCAGGAGGGAACATTTAATGTAAAAGTCTGTGAAAGTGATTGTGTGCCTCTTATAATGTGCCGTTCACTTGCAGAACGCAAGCTTCTGGGCACATAAGTCTGAAGTACTGGATTTTGGTAAAGGGGTGCAGAGCCAGAGGTATTTTTTTGGCTCATTAAAAACTAATATAAAATAAAAATATTAATAATTGTTATTATATGTGACCCTCTCTATGAAAACACACATTGACCCTCGCAGCTAAAGTATTTGTTTTTTGTGATTTACTGATTTCTACATAAAATCAACCTCCATAAGGTAAAGACCGTTCTGTGAAAATGTAACCTTTATATCTTTAATACTGACTGAGTAATGCCATGTCAAAAATTGAAATCATAGTGCAATTAATGGTTGAAATCAAACTTTGATGCTTGTTATCTCAATTAGATTTTGAGACTTTAGCCTGGATTTCACAGAGAGGGTCACATATAAATATAATATTAAATATAATAGAATCACAGCAAGCTTAAAAAAGAACTTATGTAAAAGCTTTTAAATATTACTTTAAAATGCAAAAAAGCTTAATACAATTTAATCCTCAACATATTTAATTGCTACTGTATAACAAAATATTTGTAGACTAAGATGTTATTTGCTATTGTTACTGTAGTTGTTTTCCACAAAAAAAAAGTAAATGTAAAAAAAATGAAACACAATCTGCATTATCAATTAATTACAGCAAACAAAATTAAGAACAATCTTTTCCTATTCAAATCTAAGAATATGACAACATGATATCAGCTAATAAGGCCTCTTTTTCCAAAGCAGAATATTTCCATATTGTTATTTTCTCATTTAGATACAGTGGGTACTGTAAAAGACTAGGGGAACACCATGAAAGTGTGCTTGAATAGAATGCAAACTGAAGAAATGCAAAGCAATAATAATTTTTTTTATGTGCCACTCAAAATGCTGGCAAATATACAAATTTCCCTTTGTTCAAAATATATATCTATTATGGAAACATTATGGAGAGTAGATTTTAAGAATATAGGCGAAGGATATTTCATAAAATCCAGGGCTGCCTCCAACTAAACTACAACTTTTCAAGGTGGTATATGTATTTGTACAATAATAATATATAAAAAAACATGAAGATTTACACAAAATTACTGATATATCCATTTAGCATAATAATGTCTGGTCTAATTATTCAATAACAATAAACAAACATTCTTGAAGAGAATAGGACCATAGGCTTCACAAAACTCCTAAAAAGATTCCTGCCTTTCGATCTGCGGCGTGCACCTGTCCATGTGACTCTACCTTGTATACATCACTCCTTCTGACAGGTCAATCAGCCAGACAGGCCATCAGAGCACATCTCCCAGCCTGACAGCGGTCAACACTCAATCCAGCCTGACAGTTGACCAGGTACCGCCGCCAGCCAGGACACTACCGCACACGGAGAGTAGGAGGAATGCGGGAAACATGGAAGGGCATGACTCTTTGAGGATGGAAAAGCAGTTAGGAGATGTATGCACGAAATTAGATGCCTAAAATAAATGAACTCACATGAAGAAGTGACCATATCTTTAGTCACTGACAAATGCTCCGTTCCAAATGAAGTGCCAGTCCCTTTAATTCCATGTTAAACTGGGGAAAGCCAAGAGCTGTGTGCCAGGGCTGAAGTACCTGAGGGGTTTGCTTCTATAAATCCATGACAGGTCTAAATCGAATGCTTACGATTTGCAGCCGAAAGGAAGATGGAAGAAAATCTGCATTCATCTTGTCATCCCCCCCATCATATCCCAAAGAGAATGGAATAAATAAATAAATAAACCGAGTCCCAACAACGTGAGGGGGAGACAACAGCAGAAACCAGCCAGAGCCAGAAACAGACCGTGTTTGATCCGCTTAGCATGGCTCTCTCCTGCCTTTTGATGCATGGCTAGGAGGAGAGTAATTAGCAATTAACAATCAGGGCTTAACGAGTGGAAGTTATTATCAAGCAAGGGTGAAAACATATCTTGCACATTGACAAAGCAAGGCAAAAAGACTGTAATTCTCTCATTTCCATGACATCTCGGAGGCCATTTTTTCCCCTGCAACAGATCAAACAGGCTCCAACAAAAGGCCTCAAATCTCCCCTACTCTTCCAAATTAGCTAAGCCTCTCAGCTCCATCATCCCAAACATGGCTCGCGTCAACAACCCCATCCTCGCATACGAGTGCCGCCACCGCTGAAATCCACAATCCTCAATCCCTGCCGCCCCCTCCTCTCCCCCACTGGAACAAGACGACGAAGAGGGGAATAAACTCTCACTAATGTCACTCTGAATTTGCAGACATCAGGTCACAAAGTATCCCAGAGTTACCAGAACAGGAAACTTTGTCTCTCGTTTTCCCCTCTCTCAAATGTTTGTTTCAGCGACTTGCTTTTAATGATGTGTTTGTCTTTTGTTTCCAGAGGAATGTATTAAATAACCGTGACTGCGTATGAATTTGCCAGGCCTGACAGCTTGGGGAACTCCGCAGTGGTAAACAGGCAAAGACGGCAGCCACGTTTCCTCAGCCTTGCTCTGACATATTCAGGCCTTCGTAATGTTCCCTATTTCGCTCCGATTCCCTCTCATGTTTGCTGCTGCCCTGTCTTCTTAGCATCTCCAGGGAGTGAGGTGATCTAAGATGGCAAATGGGATTTTCAATCATCTGCTTTCTCTTTTCTTTCTTATTGTGGACATCAAAACTCTAATGCTGGAGTTGAAAGCGGACTGTTTTGGGAGGGTCCGAATGTCTGGACTTTTCCCCAACTCTCTTGTGATTAATTCTTGGATGATGTTCCTCAGGAAAAAGGTAAGGACAGAGGCAAAACGTCACAGTAAAGGCCGTCACATACACTGTTGGAGATTATGATTAGATCTAGAAATGTTAGCACATAGAGGACACTGGGGTTAGGGAAGTTGTCACAAAAGCTACAGTACGTATCATGAGCTATGTAGCATAAGCTATAAGCTTTTTTTCTCGATTAGCGGTATGGTTTTGTATCAAAACTGTTGCTTGCTGTAGTCTTGCTACATAAGCCCCAAAGTATCCTAACAAACACCTAGTGAAAGCCATTACGAATAAAGAGGTTGGTCAATGAATCAAAATGATTTTTAACTATGAAATAATGGTGATCATAATCAATGCAATAGTTTTCTATTGGTACAGCTTTTAAAAAAAACTTTATTTTTTAACATTAGTTAACAAGAACTAACAATGAAAATTACTTTTAAAGAATTTATTCATCTTAGTGAATGTTAATAAAAAAATGTACTAATACATATAATAATAATATTAAATGGACCTGAGCTAACATGAACTAACAATGGACAGTTGTAAATAGAAGTGTAAATAGATATAACTATGTTTACAAAGATTGATAAATACTGTAACAAATGATTGCTCAATGTTGGTTAATGCATTAAAGTTAACTAATGGGAGTATGGGACCATAATGTAAAAAAAGCACAAACAAATACAAAATAAAACTTAAAAAACCTAAACTGAACCTAGTCTACATTTATCAGACGCTTTTATCCAAAGAGACTTACAGTGCATTCAGGATATACATTTGTATTGTCAGTATGTGTGTTCCCTGAATCGAACCCACAACCTTTGTGCTGCTAACGCAATGCTCTACCACTGAGCCACAGGAACACGTAAACAGTCTAAAGTAATTTCTTTATGTTTCTCCCATCGGCAGTTTAAATACAACCATATTTGCTGTTTATCTCTCAAATAAGCACCTTTGGGATACTGAGAAAACCTGTAACTTGTTTTCACGTTGAAACATGAAATGTGATTGTGGCTGGGACTTCTCTAAACCTGTTCATAAATTTGTGTACACTCAGATTACCAGATGGTTCAAAGTCATTTTAAAATAACCCGTACATAAACAACTGAAACTGTCAGCAGAAATTCCTTCAAAGGTTAACTTAACCGCTTGGAATGACAATACCGTTGCAATTGATGAATCTGAGCATCATTTAGACTGCCAAGCTTTTTATTTTCAGTGGCCTGCTGCCATCAAGATGGTTTAAATAAGGCAGGATTAGTGGATTTGGGGAATTAGCAGCGAAGTTGGCAGCTAAGACCCCGGCACTAAAAGTGTAGAGCAAAAAGAAAACAAGGTCTTTGAAAACAGGTTCACACTACACCTCATTTACAGCTGTTTATTCCTCTGCATCCCTATTATAACTCTTCGATATAAACTTCTGAAATTAAAAGTAGACTTTGATATATAAGTTGCTGGCATGTGCATGAAATAAACTGTAGGAAGCACTTTGTTTTCCCCCAATCCATAATGTACTGCACTGTTCTGTTAATGCACCACTAGAGCTGATCGAGTGGGTGCTGAAAAAAGAAACAAATCTGAATGCTGTTTCGGCTTAAAGGGGCCATCGACCTTTCCTTCACCTCTCTCAACACCACCCTAAATGGGGGTTCACACAGTCTGATGGGGCCAGTTTAGCAGCAGGTCGGAAAAGGTTACAGTGCCAAGCGTGGACGGAAGAGAAAACAGACAAAAATAATCTTGTTATTAATTATTTTATTAAGAGACTTGATTCTATTAAATGCCCCAAATACATTCATCCCGTGGTTCCCAATTAGACATGACAGCTCCTACATTACCAACAATAAATATAGCAGAGGGCAGACCCCCAGGCCAACAAAGACCCCTGACAATGACCCCTGCGCTTAATGATGAAAACAAGCGCTCTCGCTCTTACATTCTCTCCCTCCCTCAGCTGTAGTTCTCTCCCACACATCCCGTTCATGTCTACACTCCCTTAACAAATACTCACACACATATGGTTTGCTCCGTTTCATGTTTGAAACCCTGTTAAATGCGATCAGGGCTGACGGAGACGACACACCAAGACACTTTTCCATCACAAGAAAACAACACATGCAGACACTCACTCACATACATGCAAATTGGATCCAAATTTCTCAAAAATGACATTCTCCTTGGCAAATTACAAGATTAACCAAACAAGACTAAAATTAACAATTTTAGAAATAAAAGTGCTCATAAATTAGATGATTTTTCCAGTTTTGTGGAATCTAATTGGAAAAAGAATAATGAACTTCTTTGATGATTTACTTCATACGTTTTTACAAACTAGTATGACTAGCTATATTAACAGCTGTGTGATGCAACTCAATTGAACCAACATGAAATTTTGTGCTGAACTCTTTTCTCTCTTAAAGTTAAGTACTGATGTACTCACTATTGGTGTTTGCTAGGGCAAGGAACATTATTACCATTTTTTCATTCTTAGGTTTAAAGATTTTCATAAACCCTGACCCAAAGTATTAAACTGAATTTGAAGCCTCAAATTAGTTAATCTGTTTCGTTGATGATTAGATTTTTAGATTTCACGGTTTCTCCTGACACAGTCAAGATTAAAATTCAATAGTGAAAAGGCAAGATTTAAGAGGTATAGCATTTAGGCCTTGTCTGATCTTGGTAATAAATGGTAACCCACAATTTTTATTTAATTTTTTACAAAATACTAATAACTAGGAGAGTTATGCGTGACAACCACTCCAGTCAAACCCAAGATATTCACATTCATCCAAGCATGGCCTTATTGGAGTTAGTTCCTAAAATGAGTTCCTATCCCTATTAGTTAACATTAATCATCAATGGATTAATTAACAATAACTAACAATGCGATGCATGAGCAGCAATGCACTAACAAGCAATGCATTTATTACAGTGTTTATTAATTTAGTTAACTAATGGAACCTTATTGTAGAAGTGTTACCAAAATAACACACTGATATAGCTCAGCTACTGATTTATCAGATTTGCCTAAAGTAAACAGATACAAAACAAATTAATCTGTGGATGAATAAAAATATAAAACACCTTAAACACCTTAAAAGTAAAATTAATATTAAAACACATCAGAGTAACAAAAAATAGAAACCGAGTAAAGAAGCAAAGTAACTTGCTTTATTGATGCAATCTATTCATAAAGAACATGAGAAAACACAAATAGCACATAAATTATAAGAAAATAAACACATTACTTTTAAATGTACCAAATGACATTGCTTGTGAGGGCCGGAGCGTTGAGGAAGACCAGTTGGCAGACTTTCTTTTACAGACTCCTGCTCGACTCGGAGCATATGCTGTCTCCTGGACATCATGTTCATAGACCCACCATTCAAGCGCTCCTAATTCACACAGTAAATCTACAGTTTTCCATTGGCAAAAGCCCCCTCCTGGAACTGAGGGATAAAGCTTTTGAAGTAAGCCCTGTGGGAGAGAGAAAACTAAAGTGAGTGAAACAGAAAAGAAAGAGAAAGAGACATGACAACAGTCGCGTCATGTAGAAACTTACATGTGAAATCACCTTGAATCACCTCCTGAATGTTAACTTGACTAATTACTAGAAAATTAGAAAATGCAAGACTACTTCATTTAATGTGTTAATATTTATATTAACAGTACAATTTTTAAAGACAATTTGTGCTGTTGGATCACAAATCGGTATAAAGAATCATTCGATTTTTCTGGTATTGATATTGACAACTTACATTTTTTTTATTTTGTATTGCGACAACACATATTTGTAAAAAAAATACAACTTATAAGGCCAAATTACAGAAAAGACCAAACTAATGCCCATACAAGCTGGTAAAGTTAATTAGGGAACCTACATTTTTAATCACTGCTCGATTAAATCCAAGCCAGAAAGCCAAATAAAAACTTATTCAAGCAGAGATAAGATTAGGGCCGAACACAAACAGAAGAAATGTATTATCACTAACACTTATCACACCCAGCACAAAGAGTGCTCTCCAGCTATGAGGTGTGGCTGGGCCAAAAATGTCCAAAGGTTAACGCTACACATTCCAGTAGCCTCCAGAAAACTCACTTTGACTGCATGAAGTGGAACCAAATGAAAGGTATACTATTTCACTATCGGTTGCTCTTTGTTGGGAGGATTCATAATTCATTTGTTCTTACTTGGCTCGCTTGGCCATCTCGTTGCCATCCCAGCGTGGACTGTAGGGGTAAGATTTCTGCACCTGAGAGTAGAGTTGCCCACTGCTGGTGAAGTGATAGATAGACTGAAACGTGAGGGTGGGTTGATCTCGAGGGAAGTATAAAGGCAGGTCCACTACAAGAAGAGAGCAGGGAGAACAGCTCAAATACAGATCATCCAGAACAAAAATGGTGAAGCATGAAAGATACCACTATGAACCAGTTACAGAAGTTCATATTTTCACAGTATATAAAGGCAACTCAAGCTCACTGGACAAATGGCTACATTTCTACAGCACTGCAAAAAACTAAACAAAAAAAAGCTCAAAGACTTCTGGAAACTATAACGGCATGGCTGCAAATGCCTTTTTATCTGCAATATATATATGTGTGTGTGTGTGTGTGTGTGTGATACCGGAAAAGTACAGCAAAATGTACCCAGAGCAAGGTATTTCAGTTTTTTGCAGAAATGTTGCCAGAGTCAAGTATTTCCAATGCCTCAAGGTTGCATAAAGGGAACATGTCTGTATATCTCACCGTGGACCAGGAAGCAGAAGTCTTTCCACATGAGCAGAAGGGTGAGCTTGGTAAACCCAACGGCATCATACTCTACTACACCCCTGTGTAGTCAAAGCAGAGTAGTATTCATTCTTGATAATATCATTGTATAAAATATAAGATAAAGACATCTTGGCATCTTCCCTGTAATATTGGCCTGATTGCCAATATCTGTATTAAACTGCAGTTCAATGAAGACCTAAAATGTGACTTCAAAACAACTGACAATAGAATCTAATACACAGTAGCCCCCAAAAGTATTTGGACACTTAAGCTACAATTGCAATCATAATAATTTTTTAATCTAATGCAATGACATTCATACATATTTAAGAGCACAAAAACTTTTTTAGGGCCATGGTTTCTTCTGGGTCATTATCAGATATATTAAAAATGGTAATTGTAAAGAGAACCAAACTGAAGAACCACGTATTCTTGGTGATGCAAGAGATATGAATAATGCATTGTCCTATACTACCCCCCCCCCCCCAAAAAGCCCCTTCATTAATACTACTTCACTTTTACTAAATCAATGTGCTAGGTTGTGCCTCTTGCCTTGTCTGATGACGTATTGAGGCGTGTTAATAAACTGGAGACATCTTGGTGCCTTGTGTATTACAACCCATTATAAAGTTGCTGTTTGTACTTGTTTATGAGGTTAGAACGCAGAATTATACTAAGTAATTAAAAAAAGGAATTAATGTTGGTAACTAATTTCTCATGATCACAGGGGCGTGGTGAGCAGTTATACTGGTTACCACTACAGGTATAGGCTTGCAAGAACAGTTTTATTTATTCATTGCCTCGATTTGGAGGTTATATGTCTCAAGTGTATCACATCTCCTTTAGCTTCCCATTAGGTTAAACGTTTATATAGATAAACCTGGAAAATAATCTGAATTTGTACAATTCTAGTTCACTACTGAAGTTAGTAATAACATTGTTAATTTATTAGGCTACTTTTATGATAAATTGCTTGTGTTTTTCTCATTCTTAAGCTGTTATGTTATGAATATGGTTGACTCTAAATGTCACAGAGATAAATTAAGCAGTATTTAAGGAGAAAAAGAGACTCACATTCCAAAGTGACTGAGAAAAGCAGCAATGTATTCTCTCCGCTTGTGATATCCTTGAATGACATACTGGACCTGTGTTAAGAAAAAAGCAATAAAAAAGAATAAAATGGAAGTTTATTGGTGGAAAAAATAAGCAAATGAATGTGGCTGACAATAATAAAGTCCCTGCATACCAGAAACATGTTTTTGCTTTAAAAATGTAAAATGTGGGCAGTGGAGTGTATTAAAAACAAAGCCTGAAGATGTGTTTTTTCTTTTCTTAATTTAAACTTATCACACTTGAAATGTTGAAGATGCAAGAAACAAGCGCAACCGTTAAACACGTTCATCTACTGTTTTTAATCAATGGGAAAAAAACACATAAAAAACGGTGGAACGGAAAAGCATGTTCTGTGTGAACAAACAGCCCTTAACATTATTGTTATTTTCCTGTTTATTACTGTGAATCTGTTTTAAAACAATCTGTATTTTATAAAATGCCATATAAATAAATTTGACTTGATCTGACATTGTCTAAAGAAATAATTTGCCTGATTGCCTGGGCAAGTGACACTCACACTGCCTGCATAAGCATCACGGCTCAATGTGAATGAGCAGGTACATTATCAGTAGAGGCCAGGGCTGTTATGACAGGAAATGCAACAACACTTTCTACTGGAATTAATAAAAAATACATATATTTCATAATCACTTACACACAATGCCTTCTGTGTAGAAGTGTGGTGATATATAGAGCTCATACCTAGGGCTCTATAGTACATTAACAGCAAGAAATAAGTTTGCTTGGAATCCTTTGCTTTCATGCCTTGTTTAAGAAATTCATCATCCAGGAAAGGTTTTTGCTTCCCAGTGTTTGTTTCCCTGCATGGCAGATGGATAGCTTGTGGCAGTCAGAGAGAGCCATAGCTCTGACCTCCACTGGATGCAGGCGACAGACCCTCAGGTCCCGAACTGCTTGATGGTGACCTACACTCTCTGACCTCTTAGATGTGCTTAAATAACCCTGAATTTAGCAAATCATGTTCTGGCAGACTGCAGTTCGCTAACTGTATGGTTGAGCGTTTTGGGGGTTTAATGCCAATATTCTAGTTGTCACCACAAAACATTCTGGAGGAAAATTGATTGCATTAATGAAATCAGCAGAAGTTAGACTCTTAAAGTTTGACTGAAACCCCGTAATGCTGAAGTTATGAACGTACGAGCCAAATGGCGAGCCTCTTGTAACCCGCTGTACTCATTTTTTAAATCTTCATTGACAACAGTACATAAATGGAATTATTTGTGGAAAGAGAGGTGAAAATGGGTTTAAGACACAAAGGTCAGATTCAAACCTGTATGAGCACCAAAACTTGTCATTGTTTACATCAGTTATTTTTAATATTTATTTTTCAACCTGTACCTTTAGTCAAAGTTTTAGTATTCGGCCAAAATTATCCATTAAATTTAGTTACTATTTAATGTCACTTTATATTAATGCTATTCAATTTAACTTTTTAATTTAACTTATATCCAACTGAACAATTTAACATATTTTTGACAATATCAATTTAGTTGATGAAAAAGAGCAAAACATTTAATTCATTAATATCAACGCATCAACATTTAAACAAATATTTTCACATAAACAGTATGCTTTCATTAAAACAATGTAACTACCATGTGTACTAATCAGCATCATGATGATTTTATTTTTCCAAAAAGCTTTTGTCAAAGAACATTGTTATTAGCGAAATTATTGTAATGGTTTGTCAAAACATACAACAAAAAAAATGATAGGAAGAGACATGGCAAGTCCTGCACACATTAAACAACAAGAGCCGCAAATCAAATTAGCATCTTCTGTGTGTAAAACAACACCCTACATATCTCAAAAGGTGAAACAATTTGCAGATGTGCAAATGTTGAAATTGACAAAAGAAAACGTTCCCTGTCTCTCCAGCACTGGTCTATTAGATCAGATTAGATATAGTTGCTCGATACGAAGTGAGTGATATGTTTTTCACAGGTGAGATCAAGAGCAGAGCAGCTCTGTTGTTGGTGTGTATGATGTGTGATGTAAGAATCAATGCTGATCTCAGTTTCATGATTCAGCGTGTTATTAGAGAAGACCCACATCTGAAAGAAACATTATGCTGCTCAATGCAAGTCACACACTTGTTCTTTTTGTGTCTCTAAGCCTTGTTTGTTTAGAGGTGTGTCAGGAACTTTGGCTCACTGAACTCTACACCCACACAAGGAGCGTGGGAGAAGCTGACAGGTGAGATCAGTGATCACAGAACATGCTTTATCGCAAAAGTTCAGTCTCCAGCTTTCGGTGTCTGTGTGCCCATTCTGAAATAGAAAATACCATTCATAACTAGTTTTACTGACATAATAGTGTCATTTTCACAAACATGACGTGGGTCATGAAACCTGCACCATATTTTATATGCTAAAAATGATCAGTGAATAATGGTTTCAATTTTGGTCTGTCAACACAAACTACAGAGTGCTGCTCTGATGGCATTTTTTTGTAGGCAAATCCTTCACCGTGGAACCCTCAACAGGAACCCAATGGGATTATTAATGAAGCTTCCACGATTAACAAATAAACACAACTTTTTTGAATTTTGAAGCCTAAATACAATCAGCAAAAGCAAAAAGCCAAACGTAGGCTTATAAAACGGTCTACTGAGTTTCCAACAACACTTTCACTAAGAATAGTTTGCAAGAGTGTGATTCAACTAGGCTGTGAAAGCAAAATAGTGAGCAGATTAGTTTTCCTGTTTGGTGTGATGACGTTTAATGACTATAAAAATCTCTCTGTATGAGAGTACACTACACTTCAAGCACTGGAGTAGATACAAGCACTCTGAAACACATCATCTATATGAATACAATTTCTCTAAATTAAACATAAAACTGGGGCAAGAAAAGTTCTGTTGTCAATTTTGTCATTTTCAAGTAGACTAATGTGTGACCCTAGTTCAGGTGAGTGTGTCCTGAGGAGCTGGTGGCCACTGGTGGGGCATGAAGTGGAAGATTGGAAGGCTTGATTATTCATGCTGTCTGTGTGGATATAAGGAGTGGGGCTGAACTGAAGTAGAGATGTCAGGGGAAAGGAATGTCAGTCACTCCTCAGGCTAGTGACAGTCACATTTTCTCCATCATATTTCCGCTTGTCATAAGGCCTTCTCTAAACTGATCAGAAATGCACATAAACAAATAAAAACACATGCATGCGATTCATAAAAACGCATCAACTTTACCATCCGTCCACATCATTGTGCACTATAAACAAACCCAGACTTCACTGATAGTGTGACCTAACTGATCATGCAACCATAATTAAATGAAGGAACGCACAACCAGAAAGTAAGAATTATTCTTTACCTTGTTTGTGAGTAATTGGCACACTTGAGGCACATAGTCAATGAGGCAGCCACCACTGGGGAATGCTGGGATATGTAATGCCGAAGATCCTCCAAGTGCACTGAGAGAGAAAGAGAAAGAAATAAAAGAAAATAAATAACATTTTAATTCAGCTCTTTAATTCATGCCTTAAAATTAATAATGTTATGGACAGTTCCTGTATCCCATATAGCAAAATCAGTGAATTGTGAAGTGTTTCTGGAAGTCAACGTTTGGTGAAAGCATTGAGCAACTGATTTTCGGGCATCACTGCCTAAACACTCCTCTGTGTTCAGTTTGGGAATTCTGAAGTACTTTAGTGTGCAGAAACTGGAACAGCATTTACAACCCATTTCTGTTAATTATACAATATATCATCTACTCATTCTTTATAACTACTATTTTTCACATTTCATTATACTATTAGAGCCATCAAAACTGTGGAATAACAAATGGAAATTACTGTGACCAAAAATGTTTATTAAATGAAAGCTCTCCTATATTTTAGCTTCTTAAAAGTAGTCATTTGAAGACTATTACAGCTCTGCACACTGCATTTTCTCAAACAATTTCAAGAGGTGCTTTTGTATGCTGGGAACTTGCAGGCTGTTTTTTTCTCCCTCCCAAGCATTTAACATCAAAGGCCTATGCATAAATGATATATAAGAAACAGGATTTGGTAACACTTAATTTGAAGGTGCCCTTGTTACATGTGTATTATAATACAGGTATATCAAAAAAAAAAAAATTTGAATATGGTGAAAAAGCTCTCCCAAGCTCTCCCTTGTGATTTTTTTCTTGTAACTTATTTCAAAAAGTGAAACGTTCATATATTTTAGATTAATTACATGTAAAGAAAAACACTCAAAAGTTTCTTTGTTTTAATTTTGATGATTAGAGCTTACAGCTAATGAAAGTCAAAAATCAGTATCTCAAAATATTAGAATATTTACATTTGAGTTTCAACAAATTACCATCCATACAGTATACATTCTGGGTATCTCTTGTTCTTCATTCACAATAATGGGGAACACTGCTGACTTGGCAATGGTCCAGAAGATGATGATTGACACCCTCCACAAAGAGGATAACTCACAGAGGGTCATTACTGAAAGGGGTGCTGTATCAAAGCATATTGAATGCAAAGTTGACTGGAAGGAAGAAACTGGGTAGGAAAATGTGCACAAGCAACAGGGATGACCGCAAGCTTGAGAATACTGTCAAGCAAAGCCGATTCAAACACTTGGGAGAGCTTCACAAGGAGTGAACTGAAGCTGGAGTCAGTGCATCAAGAGTCACCACGTTCAGACTTCAGGAAAAGGGCTACCAAGCCACTTCTGAAACAGAAATGTCAGAAGCATCTTACCTGGGCTAAGGAGAAACAATAACTGGACTGTTGCTCAGTGGTCCAAAGTCCTCTTTTCAGATGAAAGTACATTTTGCATTTAATTTGGAAATAAGGTCCCAGAGTCTGGAGGAAGAGTGGAGAGGCACAGATCCATGTTGCTTGAAGTCCAGTGTGAAGTTTCCACAGTCAGTGAAGATTTGGGCTGCCATGTCATCTGCTGGTGTTGGTCCACTGTGTTTTCTGAAGTCCACAGTCAACGCAGCCATCTACCAGGAAATTTTAGAGCACTTCATGCTTCATTTTGCTGACAAGCTTTATGGAGATGCTGATTTCATTTTCCAGCAGGACTTGGCACCTGCCCACACTGCCAAAGGTACCAAAAGCTGGTTAAATGACCATGGTGTTACTGTGCTTGATTGGCCAGCAAACTCGCCTGACCTGAACCCCATAGAGAATCTATGGGGTATTGTCAAGAGGAAAATGAGAGACACCAGACCCAACAATGCAGATGACCTGAAGGCCGCTATCAAAGCAACCTGGGCTTCCATTACACCTGAGCAGTGCCACAGGCTCATTGCCTCCATGCCAAGCCACATTGATGCAGTAATTCATGCAAAAGGAGGCCCAACCAAGTATTGAGTGCATAGAAATGAACATACATTATATTGCCGAAAGTATTGGGTCACCCCATTTTAATGAAAGGTTTGACAACTTTAGTAATTTCCATGAGTACACATCTTAATGTTTAAGCATATAATTATATTCTAGGGAATTGTGTACTTCTAATTTTATAGCAACAGTTTGGACATGACCCTTTTCTATTCTACCATGACAGTGCTTCTGTGTATAAGGCAAGGATCAAAGAGAAATTATGATTCAGTGTGGAAGAACTTGACTGGTCTGCAGAAAGCCAAGTCCTAATCCCAGCTGAACACTTCTGTTGTGACTTTAAATGCAGACCTTGTACTCATGGAAATTACTAAAGTAGTCAAACCTTTCATTAGAAGGGGGTGACCCAATACTTTGGGCAATATAATGTACTTGTCAGAAGCCTGACATTTCTGTTTAAAATATCCTTTTTTATTGATCTTATGTAATATTCTAATTTTCTGAGACACTGAATTTTGGGTTTTCATTATCTGTAAGCCATAATCATCAAAATTTCAAGAAATAAAGGCTTGTAATATTTCACTCTATGTGTAATGAATCTATATAATATATGGGTTTCACTTTCTGAAATGAGTGACAAAAATATTGACCTTTTTAATGATATTCAATTTTTTTTTTTAGATATACATGTATATATAGTGCATGTTATATATATATTATAATAACAATAAGTTATGCATAATTACGTGCAAGTAACCCAAAGACGAACCCTAATCCTAACCATATAGTAAGTACATGCAGTTAACTAATATTAATCAGTACTTAAACACTATAACAGGGACACCTTAAAATAAAGTGTAACCTAGAAATTAAATCATGTTTTACATTCAAATTTGTATCATTTGTTCAAGACTGAAATTATTGAAATGATTAGTAGAATGGTCTCGGACTAAATCTTGGACTATGCTTTTATATATAACCACTTACAATGCATTCAAGGAAAGTATTTTTTTTTTTTTTATCCCAGAATTGGACTTTGCTGGTCTACACTGCATCTGTGCTTGGAAATCTGCACCATACATTCTCCCCCTGCTTTACACATGAACAGATGAGTGTTCTGCTATACAGCAGACGGGAAGAGAGAAAAACCCCACAAATAGACAGGATTCTCAGAGAACAGTGGAACTTGCCAGATCAATGAAGGATGAGATGATGCGATAGGTTCATGAAAAAAGAGAACCTCCATTAACGGCTCTTATGTTGGCGGTTTGGTTGTTAGTTGCTGATTTTTGCTTGGACAGTCTTTTTATAAACAGCTGAAAAAATAAGAGGGATCTCTTAATAGAATATGAAGGAAGATTACAAAATACTCTATTAAAAAGAGGGGAAAAAACATTTCAGATATTCAGCTAGTCTCTTAATATATGAAGAATAGCATCTTGAATCCTCTGTCAGTTGGGTTTAGATCAACAATGCCCTTGACTGACAGTAAGATTACCTTTTGCTGAAACAGTCTTTGGCAATATACAAGCATGGAAATGTCATTCACGTCCATCAAGCTCCTGAAGTATATTCATGGACTGTTTAAAGATGTTAATGCACAGAAGTGTTATTTATTAACTGCAGAAACAGGAAATGAAGAGGAACGCCACTCAAACACTATTCAGCTGTCAATTCTCCATCGGGCTCAGTCATAACAAAATGTTGTCGCTGTGCTACAATGACAATAGAGCAGCATCTCCATGGAGATACAGCTTGATTCTGATGTATGTGATGCTTGTGACGCCAGTACAAACACTGTTGGCATGGTGCTAAGGTGTTCGTATGGTTGCTAGTAAATGCCCCTACCAGTTGTTCCCTAGATATTCTGAGTTATGCCTCAATGTTTAATATTAAGGTTGTGAAATTTTGAAAAATCTCTGACCCTATGTACTGCATGACTATACCTTAGCAATCAGCACTAATATTATGCTTTGTCCCAGCATCTGCAGGGTGTGTGCAGGCATAACGCCAGCAGCCATAAGCACCCCAGAGTAGATGAGAATTTGTCTGTTGGAACAGGATAGGCTTATGGGATATTTGTTTAATAGCTATTTGAAGCAACCAAGAAAAATCTCAGCAGGCGATATTTTTAGGGAAGATTATGGAATTACAACCTTGAACTGAAGTTCTAAGAATATTCTGTTCTGACTTGCTTGAGCAGATATTACAGGGATTCACAGTAGCCAACAGACAAAAATGTATATTATGAGAATGGTATTATATCTAATATATCTTGAATATAGTCATGGATCAAGTAAAAGTTGCTTTAAGGCAGGGATGGACTGAATTTGTCCTACCTTGCTTTAAGGCATGAAGCACTAAACAATAAGAAAAAAAAAATAAAACAATCACAATATCAAAAGACTTGCTTTTAAACTGCTACTATAATTTTTTTATATGAACTGTTTCATATTTTAATATATTTAAAAAAATACTTTATTCCTGTTATGGCAAAGCTGAATTTTCAACATGGAAAATGTCTTCTTAATATCAGTACTGAAAGCAGTTTAATATTTTTTTACACTATACCATTCAAAAGATTTGTCAAAATAAATCAATACTTTTACTCCGCAAGGACTCACAACTGATCACAATTGACAGTAAAGACATGTATAACGTTAACAAAAGATTTATATTTAAAATAAATGCTGTTATTTTGAATTTACTATTCATAAAATAATTCTGAAAAAAAATCTACCCTGATTTCCACAAAAATATTAAGTGGCAAAATAGTTTTCAACATTGATAGTAATAAAAACATATTAATAACTGAGTACCAATAATAATTTATAATACTTATTAATTATTATAATCATTAAAGGGGTCACATGATGCAATTTCAAGTTTTCCTTTCTCTTTGGAGTGTTACAAGCTGTTTGTGCATAGATAAGATCCCTGAAGTTGCAAAGATTAAAGTCTCAAAACCAAAGAGATATTCCTTATAAAAGTTAAGACTCGTCCACGCCCTCTCATTTAATCACCCCCCCACACGTCTACATCACAGTGTGGGAAGATTTGCATAACACCGCCCAAATGTATACGCAATGAAAGAAGGCAGAACTAACTATTACTGCCACCAGTGCCATGTCCTGGAGACGCTGTGTTTCCTTGGGAAAACGAAAGTTATTTTATTTGGGCTTCCAAAAGAGGACGGATGCAACTAATGCCTCGTTTGTAATAGGTTGTATTGTTTTTGTGTCGTCGTGCCGGGACACAGCATCACAATACGGTGAGGGGCGTAACATTTCCATCTCACGCTCGAGGTATTCGGCCAATCACAACGCACTAGATAGCTGGATAGCTGGCCAATCAGAGCACGTAAAAATCGACGCATTTCAGAAAGGCGGGGCATAGAGGAGCAACAATAATGTACAGTATGTGGAAAATAATGTGTTTTTTTAACCTTAAACCGCATAAACACACTGCATTACACCAAATACAAAATAATGTTATTTTTAATAATGACCCCCTTTAATGATTTCTGAAAGAGTAATGACTGCTGAAAATTCAAACGTTTATTTTGTGCTTTTCAGAATGTTATTGGGCTTGGAAATAGAACCACACTGTTTACGAACTCAAGAAAAAGAACAGAACAAAATAAACAACAACCAGAGACAAACGAGGAAACATGCATATGCACAATAATATAAAGCACAACCAACAAATAGCTGTCTTCTAAACAGACAGAAATGCAATCAAAAACAGAAGAGAGTAAAAAAGAGTGGAATGGGGGGAGTGTTCACAGTGCTGTCAAACTATAGAATGTGTAGGAGTCGATCTCGCACCATCACATGTTGAAGGAGATGTGAAGTCCACTGTCAAACTCAGTGAGCACTTCACAGTCATAATAACACAGCCTGCTGTGTGGGAGTAGAGAGTGGCCATCACTGCAAGAACGATACGCCAGGTAAACCTGGATGTGTGGATTCAGAGAAAGAGAGACAGAGACAGAGATAGAGAGAAGGATTCCTGGGAGGGTTTTATTTCACTCAGCTCAGGCAGGCTGAGAGCGACCTCTCTCTTGCACTTCTCTTTCAAGTCCCACTCACTCTCTCTCTGGTTCTGTGACGGGGCCGCAGGGACGGCCGCATAACCGGCTGGCTGGAGGGGATGCATTCTGTGCCAGCCTGCATAAGAGCTGAAGCAGGGGATTCCTCTGGGTGCTGGGTTTAAAGAAATTGTTCAACCAAAATGAAAATGCTGTCATTATTATTTACTCACCTGTATGTCCTTCCAAACCTGTAAATGACTTTTCTTCTGTGCAATGTAAAACCCGATAAGCTAAGAATACTCAAAACATTTGAGGAAACGTATTGCCTCAAAACATTCGAGTAAACAAACTCAATTTTTTTAAGTTAGAAGAGCTTCAAATTTTTATGACAATTGGGGTGGGGCTGAGAGCAATGAGAGCCAAGCCTTGCTTCCATGGTCCCATCCCACTCTTCACAATTAAATTATATACAACTTGCTTCCATAAACATCACATTCATCCCAACCTTTCTCTTTTCATTCATGTCTTAGTGCTGAAAAGCAAAAGCACACCCGTGCTGATGTAGTTAACAAAAAGACTCTCACTATACACTTGCATATAAATAGTCAAACAACATGCAGTATATGTAGTCTAAAAATTTTTCTGTCCATCCTAAACCTAACCAAAGGCTCTATTTTTCACCACAAATGGTAACACTACAAAACATAACACCACATTTAAGTACTAACTTCTGTCTCCCTATGTTAATCTTGCACAAAAACACACAAAATAACACTTAATTTCAACATTTATTTTCCTTGTTGTCTGATGCAAAGCATGCTGGGAACTAGAAAACTCAATCATTTTAAGTTTAGCTTACTAACAGTTTACAGAACTTATTTCAATTAAGCCCAATGAAATTTCATTATTATTTGAGTGAAAATAACTTGTTTCATTTAATTAATTTCACTGTTCGGTTTTACTATTTTGGTGGCTAATTCATATGTATTCACACAACCATACATTTTCGCATTATTTGCTTAAGCCCCGGTGATAAAGGTGGGGGGTTCGGGGTGGACATTAATGCTTGCTTACTTTTGTTTTTTCATTTTCATACAGTGTGAATTCACATGAAACTGCCACCAAATTGTTACTTTTTCCAGTGAGATCTGGTTGGAAGATCTACATATATGATGTCAAACTTGCTGTAGGTCTTCACACAGCGTATTTTAAATAACAAAAATGCCAATAAGATTTGAAGCCTGCAGTGGCAGGAAAAGTAATTGAATAAAGCTTAAATTTCAATCTGTTTCTCAAAAACATTAAATCAAGCTATTATATGGCTTCAGAAGACTTGAAATATAGTGCATGTTTTGCTTTCATTAAAAGGAAGCATGAACAAGTCAATGGGCTCCAAAGTAGCTTGGCTTGGAATGTTCAAAATATCTTCTTTTTTATTTCACAGTAGAAATAAATGCATACAGGTTTGGAACTACATAAATAATGATACTCTTTTTGGTTGATGCTCGCTTTAGTACCTATTGCAGCACTACAGACTGTGCTGAAGTTGAGACCACAGAACATGAGCAGCAGCGCCAAATGCTAAAACAACAGAACAGAGCTAGCGACCACACACACACACACACACACACGCTCGCTCGCACGCACGCACGCACACACACCATCAGCACAAGCAATGTCCAATACAAATTCAACTCAAATCAGGTATAAACATCCACCCACTCACACACACAAAAACATCTATTTACAATGTGTGTATTGTATGAGCATTAGTATCTGTGCAAAAAGTTAAAAATCGCAGACAGAAAAGTGGGCTTCAAAAACACTGTGCCACAGTTTTAGTATTCATTATTTTTCAGGTATGTCCTCAGGAGCCCCATTTCTACATCTCTTGCATTGCTTTGTCCCCCTGGCTCTACCTTTGTTAAAAAAAACACACACCCACAGACACACATACATACTCCCACCCGCCTGTCCCTTCTCCTAAGTCCCCCTAGTTTGAGCTGATACCGTGCATTCATGGAGGCAAGGTCAACCCTGTGTGGTCCTGCATTATCCAAACCCCCATAATATAACGGGGTGGAGATTGTGGCCATGACATATAGAAGCTGACATGGCTGCAGAGCAAACAAACGTGCTTGTTCCTCCTCCTCCTCCCCTCCTGCTATGCTGATTTGAGTGGATGGAGGACAGCACAGAGAGTGAAAGACAAAAAAAAACATCATCAGGCACCCAGAGGCTGGCATTAGTAGACCTTGCCCACTGATATCTATCTGTTGTGAAGTCACACTGAAGTTTCATTCCTTCTGAGAAGTGACCTTGTGTTCTAGATACTGCAGAGGGCAGAGGGAAATGTCGGGCTAACTAAAGCCATTTTTGCATATTTCATGGCTAACAAAGTAGGTTACAAATTTATACTTCCAAATTGTACTACACATAGTCAAATTTAGATAAATTATCAATCAGAATTCATCGGTGAAGCCTCAGTTCATACAGATCTGGCTAAAAAAGAGCACAATAACAGGGTTCCAGAAGTTAATGACATTTATTTTCCCAATACAAACACTGATTGTGGGCTAGAATGCATAAACTTCTCATTGCAGATGTGCATGAGCTCAAAGGGCGAAATGGAAAAAAAGCAAAACCAAGGCCGTTTAAAAAAAAAGTGGTTGTTTACTGCTGCACTCCATGCATGCAGTGACAGAGAATGGAAGAAATAATTATCGGTCTTGTATTGACAACATGTTGATCATCTGTAAATCCCTTAACAGCCATAGCAAGCTCACATGGAATGAATAAAGCAGGAGTGGATGAGTACCACTATTTATGAACATGTTCCATGGTGCACAAATCAAATTAATTCCAGGTTGTAATGCACAAACATTGACCAGGAGGGAAGATTTTTGTTTTGTAACTGAAAACAGAGTCAGTAATGTCATGTTCTGCAAATGACATCAATAACCAAACCCTTTAATAACGGCTCTCGTGCTTGCTTAATAGAACACTTTTTTTTACCGACTAATTCTCAATTCCTCCAGGATTTCAGGAAGTAAACAGCAGAAGAGGAAGTGCTGTCTTTAGCTCATTTACTCAAGTTGGCAGTTGGATAAGGTGTGTCATAAGTCGTGTGGTTCAATCTCTTACATAACAGTACAAAGACCCAGAAAGCAATTTTTACTAAATTAATGTCATTAAATTATTATTAGCAAATGCAATAATTTAAGATGTAAAGTCTTTCCAGTCTGTGAAAATTTGCTGAACTTTTTTGGTAAATAAAATGTTAGAATGAGAATATCCACCCCTGAAATAGTGCCGGGAATCGACTAGAGATGGTTAGAAGCATTTCATCTATTTACTGGCAATTAAAAAAGGGACTAGCACTTTAATATATCCTGCCCTAATCTCCTGAGGTTCTTTAACATCCCAATTCTGTATGACCTGAGAAAATACATTTTTACTTGAATGGAATAGGGTGAAGTCACTCACTGCTCAATGCTGGGAGACAGGTAGAGTTTTGGAAAGACTTGTGTGGCTTCAGCATCTTCAAAACTAACAGATAGAAGTGCCACATCTTCTCCGGGATCCAGTGCTGTGTCCTAAAAGAAGAATAAAATATATATTTAAAAATGATTATATTATAGACCGTATAGACAATCAAATATGCGGTTGGCAAGCTTTTACAAAACAGGAGTGTGCATGCTAATGCTAAACCTATTAATTGGTTTGCATTTGCCATTTTGAGATTATCAGGATTGGGCAACAACTGTGTCTGCTTGGCTGATGAACAGACATCAACATCAGAAGGCACTTTTTTTTAAAGATAAATAATTGGTAAAATAAATGTAAATAGTGAATTTGTATCATAAAATGGGAATGCTATTGACTATCCTTCTAGCTTAGTGGTTAACTGGTGGGCGGCAAATGTTTGATTGTGGACAACGGATCCGATGAAACATTAATCATGTGTAGTATTGCACATCAAGTATAGCATTGCATCAAAGCTTAGAACAGATACAAGTCCTGGAGATAGCTATAACACGTTTTCATATTCGCATTAGCACCACCCACGTAATAATAAGCAATATGAACTGTCAAGTAATCATATGCTTAGAATGACAACAGCAAATGGGGATGTTTTTTTTTGTCAATTTTGGTTCTGCCTTACAATGCACGAATACACCATTAAGGATAAAGTCTCTGAGGCAAATCAATGCACTGGGAAACATTGAAGGCCTTTAGCTAGCACACAGACCAACCCGGTTGGTGCTGAGCAACTTTTGGCAGGAAAAGACTACAACCAGAATTCACGCTGCATTAGTTTTAGCTTCGGCTATGGCTACATCTGCCAGTCTTCAGCTTATCACATCAAAAGGTTCCGCAGGGATCTAGATGATACTTTCTGTTCCTGTTCTGTCTGAGCACAGTTTTCCTACAGCTAGGCCCTGATGTACGTCATTAGCACCATGGTGGTAACAGAGGGCTCTAATCAAATGTCTTTCAGTCGGTTTGAACTCATTCCATTTGTGATAATTGCTGCCTGCCGTGTAACCTCTGCTCCCATTAGAGAGAGCCATGTGTATTGGATATGTGACGTTACCAGTTTGAGGGGACATGTGCGGGATAAGCTAACGCATAACTCGGTGAGGCACATTGAGGTCTGGGGAGAAACAGCGAGCTCAGCCTTGATAAATATGAATGGCACATTCTATTTGATGTTATAGCAAAATGGTTCTCTCATACCTAGCAAAGCTGTATTGCTCTGGCTATTCCAATTATGAGTGCCAAAAGATTCCTGTGATACATTAGAGCCAAATACAAAATACATCACAATTAAGTAACACATTATAAGACTCAACTATTTTTTGGTTGTGTTGTTGGCAATTATGTCTTAAAGCAATGTCGAGAATCCAACCATTTGCATTGTGAACACAACTGCACGGTTTGCACCACAATGATGCATGGAATCAAGTTTGTGTAGCTAGGATACTTGCAATGTTCTGCTAGTATCTGATCTATTTGAATATGGATTCATTTCTTAAGGTCAAAATTTATGCACATTAAATGTATTTTTGTTTTTCACTTTAAAAATAATTGTTTCAAGTTTTCATGATTTCAAGTTGTTTCATGAGTAGTGCTATAATGTAAGTGTTAGAGCTGGAATACACTACACAACGTTTAGAAACTGGACAGATCTTAAAATACTGGGCATCATACACTAACCAACTTTGAAATAGTCACAAAGAAAAAAACTGGCCATCATAAGCCCCTTTTACAGTAATTCCAGAAAAATTTCCGTAAAATTACCGGAACGACTTTACTGGTAAATTCAAAAATGCACTGCTCACACAGGTAACGGCGTTCCATTTTTTTCCAGTAAAGCACCATTCACACATCGGTTTTAAATTACAGGTAAATTTAATGACATTACATCATCAAACAGAAATGACCTCTAAACGGCAACTGTTAACCTCTCCAAAAATCATGTAGTGTATTCCAGCCTAAATGGAACATCCCGATTTTCAGTTTACAATTTCAGACACGTATCGGTAATTCATATCATCAAACTTTGGCTTGACTACATTATCACACAATAATGTGTTAATAATGTGTTACTAATATTACACAAACCACGTTCCAATTCACCATCTCAGACAAAAATCTTCTAAAAGTGAACATCCTTAGGTTTTGCTAATGATATGAAAACCCCACCTTGATGATGGGATTGGTTACATGTTTGTGATGGTATGAAACAGGACCTGTTTCACAGGACACGCCACAACAGAATCAATCAAAATTCAGTGCCAATAATAAGCCCTTGTGGATAGGTAATCTCTGCAAATCACAATGCACTTGCAACGAAATGGATAAGTACATAATCTAATAAACCTCTTTAACATTATTACAAATGCATACTGCGTGACTGATGCAATCTTTTTATAGAATACACTTCATATCGAGTTGACAGTTTGAACATTCTTGTTACTTTAAATTTAATTTTCAAGATCTGAGGTGAACTATCTGTTGTTGCTTTCAGTATGGCTATAAAGGTCATGCAAAATGCTATTCAATCTCACATTAAAGCATTTTAATCTGTAACTGAGATCATCATTGTAATAGTTTGTACACTATTGTTATAGCCACAATAGAATCCCCTGTCAAAAAATTTTTTTTTGTGGGGAAATATTTTGATTAACACTTCTGGTTTGGACACAGTGTTAAACACGAAAAAGTCAGTGTCGGTTTCAATTAAAATTATAGCATCAATTTCTACTGCAGTGCGTTTATGTTTTTACTTGCATCTGACCTTGATGGACTGAACAGAACTGGACTGGAAGTATGAACTGGAGAAGATTTCCATGTCAAAGAGGGAGGAGACACAGAGCAGTTCAAGTTCAGGTGTTTAGCAGCAAGAGTGAGCTTTTCAAGAAAGTTTGCTTTGGTAAAATATTTAGAACTCCCAAAATGAACTCCATTTTGGCCTGATTTTGTTTGGAATGACGTCACACAGCTCGTTCGTTGATTTTACTTGAAGTATTTCAGGGCCTTTACATTGAATTATCTTACACTAAAGAGTATACCAATACATGCTTAATTTTGTTTTGTAAGCTGCTTTCTCATCAATATGCACTACTTTGAATTGGAAAAATTAGTTCAGTAGATTTCAGAGACCTTTGAAATGAATGTAGCCTCAAGTGCTGATAATGGAAAGATCCAACGAATAAGCTTCACAACATTTAAGACCGCCCATGACTCACAAATTAATCAAGAAAGTGAGTTCACTACTCAAGATGATTTGAAAAATGGTTTGAAATGTTTTACGACCTTCTGGGGCTAGAAAACCTAATTTTCAGTGAAAAAAGGGTTCATAATTCAGTCAGTAATAATATGGGGCTGCTGTTGAAAAGCATCTATTTGATGAAGCTCTGAGGGCAAACGTGTGAATCTGTTTGAATGCAGGAGGAACAAAATGTCAAGCGCAAAGCTGATGGCTACCCTTGTCGTCTGTGTCTTCTCGCTCTTCATCAGCCGCCATTATACGACATGGACCTGTGCTGGGGGGGGGGGATCTACATCCCAAGGTGTTGCTTGATTTAATCAGCTTGCATCAGTACAGCGCTATGGTATGACCCATGCGTTCCCAGAGACATAGTTCATTCTTGCTGATGGGCATTTGTGGGATTGTTAGGTTATGGCTGGCACAAGAAAGAGGAGATGGAGAATATTTTTTTTTGTGTGACTGGTATTTGCATAGGACCAAACACTGTAAAGATATTTTAAATGACATGATTAAAACGAACAATGAAGTTTAATAAAATAATTAGCAATGAAAGCCTGTGCTTTAGGCGTGTTATAGGCACGTCAACAGAAATATGATAAAAGACACATTAATTAATTTTGAATAATAAAAATAAATAATTATTTCAGCAAGTACGGGGGCTTTCCTAAAAGCAATTAATAGTGTGTATATTGTGTATAAACTAGTTGGCTATTTACAGCTTTGAATGCTCTTAAATCAATTTACCCATCCATAACAATTATGAGGATTTGACAACAACTACAACAAGTAGCTCCTTATTTTAATGGTATACCTTATTTTAATGACAAACAGATAAAACTATACCCAAGCAAACAGTTCTTCGCTCCTATTTTGACACCATTGGTTGAAAACAAATTATCGAGAAAGCAGTAATACGCTATTTAAAAGTCAATCAATTAGCACCCCGCTTCAGCATCAAGTCATTTTAAATCGGTTTGAGAACATAATATATGCACTTTCTTCCAACTTGTTTTGTTAAGAAAGCAACTGTCAATGAATGAATGAATGGATTAATCAATCAATGTCGCTTTTGCTTCAGGTAAGGGATAAGTCAGCAGAAAAAAGACTGGGGTATTGAGTAGAGGTTGCTTTAAAAAAAGAAAGTCTACATTTAAAATAATTAAGATTCAAATTATGATTGACAGACATACAAGGAAATGTTCCTCAAAACATATAATATTTGATACATTTGAACATTATTTCTCTGGAAATTATGTATTTTTACATTTTACACATGCATTTTTACAATTATAAATACATTTTATTATAACGATCTATCTGATGTAAAAATATAATAAACTTCCATATTTTAACATTACAAATATTATGAACACTATATTAAAAACAGTTTTACACACATTGTGACTTATAATTATGCATTTTGTGACTATAGTCTTTTAGAAATGTTCTGTTTCCACAATAAATCTTTAGTAGGTTACAAGAATACTTATTATTTTATGTATAAAGAGCATATTTACTGTGGAAGTCTGTGCTTTGGGCAAAATGCGACTTAAATAAGAATAAAGGTGCATCATTAAAACATGCTCTTAAAGGTTCTTGGAAAAGAACTAACGAAGGCAACAGCGATGACTAATGAGGGTTTTGAGTGACCCTTCCTCCAGGACAGTGAGAGAGGGAGTATTGTGAACTCTGTACCTCCTGTTTAAACCAGTGAGTCAGTGTCAAGGAGTCGGGGGTAGGGCACAGGGCTCAAGGGTGCCCCGGGTAAGACCCTCACATGGGTGCCCGCTCTGTTTTGCTTCATGACCTCCCCTCGGGTGCTTGCCATACTGTGTGAAGTGACATCGTAGAGATGTGACAGCTGTCTCCAAGCCAAAAGCTGTCTAAAACCAAAACTTGAGGTGAAGTTGATTTGTTTGGCCTCACTATAGAAACAGTTAGGACTGAACTGCTCAATGTTTTCAGTGCCATCTCATATGGGGAAAGCACAGAGACCTGAGTGGTCAGCTAAAACCATGATCTTGAAGAACAGGTGTTTTCCCACACTCTGAAGTGATGCCACAGAAAAAAAAAGTAGGTTCCTCAACCCTTTCAGTGGATTGTCCTTAAAATACCTTTTTTTCTCCTTCTGAAGAACATTTTAATAGTCTAAAGTACATTTTTAACCACAGCATTCAACGTGCATCCCAAGATTCATGTAGTGGCAATTCATAACTATATTTTAGACTACAGGTCAAGTCAACTCAGGTTTATTTATTTGATCACAATGCATGTTATTTCAAACCACCTTTACAGACTGGATTACTAAATGGTAATATATATTATTATTATTACAGACTGGATTACTAAATGGTTTAGTTGATATGTATCTGAGGAGGATTATGTACATGGTTGCATACTCTCCCTTGATCATATTCACCACTGAACCTCAATATACTTCATTGTTGATTCCATAACCAAATGGTGCCAAAACTGACTATATTCATAACTTTAATATGTTTATTGAGCTTGTAGCAAGATTTTAGAAAGATAACTGTTAAACTCCTGAAAGGCCCACTGAAAAGATGCCCAAAATATTGACCATGGCATGGTTGCTAGTTAACTCTCCCTTGAGATCATATTCACCACTGAGAGAACCTCAATAGACCATCAGGATAGCAGAGGCAGCTGTGTTTTTTTTTATTATTATTGTTAATTGTGACTGACAAAAATTGTTACATTCCAAACTGTTGCTGAAAATGTGACTCAAAACAGACTATATTCATAACTTTAATATGTATTAAATTACTGTTATTGACAAGATTTTAGAAAGATAATTTCCAGCCTATGTGTCAGGCCCACTGAAAAGATGCCCAAAATATTGGCAGGAAAACATGGCGGGAATATTTAACCTGAAGCAACAATTTGACAATAGACCATCAGGATAGCAGAGGCAGCTGTGTCATTCGTTATAAACCTGACAAAAATGTCTACATTCCAAAGGTACTGAAAATGTGACAATGTTCAAAACAGCAAAACATATTACAGGAAATGCACAGATTTCCTGAGAGTGCTTCTTTATTCACTTTATGGATCTGTGTTTGGGACAAAAACTTGAGGGTTGAATCTAATGTTGCAATTAACTTCGTCACGTCCTCATGCTTGATGTCGTTGCATGCAAAGTCACAGCACATTTCAAATGATCAAATATTTCTGAATAGGTAATGAAAGCTAAAAAGAGCCAATCGCTGATTAACTTAAGGCATTTTAAGAGGTTGCGTGTTACATAAATAGGCAGGGAGGTTTTTTTTGGTGGATAAAGGAGAAGAATTGTGGAACATATTAACAATTTGGGCACACCCTCCAAGGTGGAGAACACAGCTGGGCTATAGAGTCTGTATCTTAGGGGTGTGTGCGTGCTTGAGCCAAATACTATTTCAAATAGGTGTGGTGGGTGAGGTAACCCAGTGTCCAGAGAGCTGCTTCCATTGATCAGATCCATCTGATCAAATGAATCGATAAAGAAAATAACTTTTTATTCATAGTCTAGAGTTGACTAAATACTCATGTGACAATTGTGAGCTTCATAATGAATTAATCAGGAACAACTACATTGAAATTATACATTTCCAACCAGAGAAGATTTAAGTCTTAAGTTTCCTGGTTCTTGTGCACGGTCTTCCCAGTAAACATTGTAAGTTTGCTCACTTAGACCAGTAGCTCAGTACTCTTTTAACAGGCTGGATGATTTGTGGCTTTTGAAGGGTTAAAGCAAACCTCAAATATATTAGTCATTTTCATACACATACATATCTCTCTCTCTGGTTATCCCTTGATGTATATGAAAATGACTTCCTAACTGTTGAATCCATAAATCACAAGTCAGTGTGTTTCATTACAGCCATGATGTGACACACCATCTTCTGGTAACTTCTAGCAGAAGGATGGTATGAAATTAATTTCTTAGAAAAAAAATTACATATACAAGCAACAAAATCACAGAAGGCCTAACAGACTAACACAACATGACATATACATGACCTTCATAATCTAAAGCAAGCTTCTTGTCATCCCACATGTTATTTGAGATCTCTTCAGGTAGTGCCGGAAAACAAAATTAGTTTCCAGTGCTATCGTAATTGCAGTAGAAATTGAAAATAAGAAAAAAATATGACTTTACTGAGACTTCAAGTCTTTTGGATATGGAACAAAGCAAAGAACAGAATGGCTTGCAAAGAACAGAATGGCTTCCATGAGTTAAACTGAGACTGAAATTACTTCAGGTAGCTACAGGCAGTCAAATGAAAACAGAAAACATATAGAAAACAGAAAACATATACACCCACTCTCCAAAAAACACAAGCAGTTTGAAAAGGGAGCAGTGCCTGGAAATGGCAGCAGTGTGTGACTCACAGAGGACAATCAACAGCTGCTTGATATTGAGCCATGAGTTCTGGTCAACGGTGAAAACATGTAGCGGCACACGCTTCTCCACTTTTTCTAAACACACAAACTATGACCCAGGTTCATTGATGACTGGAATCAGGGAAAATACTGTTATACCGCAATGATGAGGTATAACAGTATTAAAAAAATAGTCAGACCACACTCTAAAAACAGTGATCATTTTGGTGCAATAACTTAACACTTACAAATATTTTGTAAAATTAAAAAATTGAATAACAGACCGCGGAATGCAGTTTGAATGCTGAATGGAGGATGACAGACAGCTGCAGCGGAGAGAAGTGTTTACGTGAACTTGACTTAAATAATCATCTGTACCTCACATTAAACTATATAACAGCTTCAGAACACTTGAAATATAGTGCACAAAAACGTTATGGTGTTTTATAATGTGTTTGTGGCTTAACAATAACACAATATTAGCTATGCAGAATATCGAATTTGGATCGTCTCGTCAGACCGATACCCCGATCCAACAGAAAATGCTATATGAATATCGGATTGGCACACCCCTAATAAATATATACATGTACGTATTTACAAAATATATACTGTATGTGTGTGTGTATTTATATATACACATAATACATATGCAGAGAACACACACACATATATATTACATTAAAAAATACTTTTATTTTGGATGCGATTAATCGAGATTAATCGTTTGACAGCGCTAAAAGAAATATAAACAAAACATCCAGATGTATACTGGACAAATATGAATTAATTATAATTGTGTAATACAACAAATATAAAGGCAGTATAAAGAGATCAACAACAATGATTGACAATACTGTTTTATATGTTTCTTGCTGCATAACTTTCATATACTTTTTTTTTAAACCGGTATCATGCCGTATCCTATAAACTAGATAAAATGTAAGAAGAACAATTTTTCCATTTCAAACAAAGCTGATGTTGCTCCAGTGGGCAAGGTTTAGCATATCTAGGAGTGAAAGTTTAGCTCAATATGCCTTTACAATTAGTAAGTAAAACCGTTGTAATGTTTGCAGGAGTGTTTACACAATGACTCCAAAGCTAACAAGGCATTAAAGGTACATTAAAACACAAAGCTATTAAATCCCATTAAGGCATTAAGTTCCCATTGACTTCATTAGCCATCTCGCCCCTGATGGTGCCTCTCTGGAGAGGCAAAACAGTAGTAGTCGTCATTCATTACACAGTATGATGCATACATAAAGATGACTTGTCATCAATGCGTATCATATGTTGCCAGAAGAAAGTCATAAGCTTTGCACTTGGGGCATGCAGTCGTGATAGCGGCGTGGTGATGTCCTTATTTTTTGCACTTGTTTGATCCTGTCTGAGAAGTGTTAACACACCAGGTCAATGTGTCAATGTGAGCAATTGCTATCTCATCAGTGAAGAGATGGCAAGGGTCACATGACATAAAGTTTGGTCATATTCATTCTAGCACCTGAGAGCATTACTTGGCCACAACGACCATATTAAGAAACACTATTTAGGAGGGGTCCCATCATATTTTAACAGGAATACATACACACAGACAAATGAGAAACAGATGCATCAACTTTGCATCAAAAATAATCCAGCTGAGCACAACACAAATGAACAAAACAAAACACATTCCAGTAATTCACATAAAAGAGCAAGCTGTCCAACAAAAAATCACTTGAATTATTAATAATAATAATAATAATAATAAAAAAACAATCCATTCCCAAATATACATGTTGTAATTTTCAGAATGGAACAAAGGAAATAAAACAGAGCAAGAGCATGACACAGAAATGCATCACAGAACAACGATTAAAACAACTGTCTATTTTTAGCAATGCTACTAATAATAGATCAGCTGTTGTTATAACTATCGTGAAAGATAGACATATGAATGTGAAAATCAACATAATGAAGACAAACAATAATCCGTCAATTTGTTAGAGAGTCCTCTTTAAAAGAAGCAAACTCTGATACACTTTAGGGTTGAAAAAGAAAAAAATTTTTCTGTTGACATTCACATCTCCCCTGGCCTTAAAAGTGGGATCAGATGTCATTTTGTAATATCAATTTTGTACAATTAAGGCAAACCATTCTTAGACACCTGAAATTAATAGGCAAAACATAGGTAACACTTTAATTTGATAGTCCACTTTAGACATTCTACTAACAGTAAGTAACTTTGCAACTACATGTGAACTAGCAGTCATTAGAGTATTAGTGGACTGTCTGCTTAATATCTTCTATCACTTTAGTTTGATGGGTCCACAACCTACAACATACGGAGTATGATAAACTTTGTAAGTATATGAGTCTACTCGACATGCACAAATTAATGATAATTAGTTGATATTGTTACAATCTCTCTCTTTGGCTCTACTCATATAAACTGCTCTCCAAATATAAAGTGCTACTCTGACCAGAGTTATGATCAGTGGCTGCAAAATGTAATGAGAATTAGTTGACATGTAGTCTACTTGCAAACTGATTATACAATAGGTGAAGTAGAATGTCTAAAGTGGACTATCAAAATAAAGTGTAACCAAAAATATCTGTAATAGAGGTTGTATACTACTGTATAATATATAGACCTATATCAATAAATGTCATGTGATCATACCAACCACAGAATGCATATGCGCAACTGACAAACAGATTGCACTGAAACTGAATTTTCAGACATTTACATACATGCATTGCATAACCTATAAAGAAAGGTCATGCACCATGGTATGACTTCATGATCAGTAGATGGATCTTTAGTGATACAGGATCATGCGATGAGACTATTTCAATCATTTTCTATTTTCTGGTTGAAGTGCAAGATCTTGACTTCAGAAACATTAATCATACATGGAGCTCACACATAGATGAAAAAAATGTGTAATTCAATTTAGGAAGTCTTTTCCACACCTGCTTATGGGGGGGGAGGGGGCAGAAAAGCGAAGTGAGAAGCAGATTATCTTTCACAATTTTAGACCTAATTTACGATTTGATTTTCTAATGATGTTAGTGGACAACTAAAGTCAAAAAAGCTATTTATTTTAGTGTGAAAAAAATAATAAGAAAATATATATATAAATGCAAAACAGGGAATTATGTTGCATTAAGAACATGAATCAACATTTGGGGTTGTGTCTAATTGCCTGAGGGATTTTATGAAAATAAAAAGGACATAATAAAGAAAAATAAAGACACAGCCATATACTCACAGGAAAAAACAAACAAAACAACAACAACAAACAAAAAAACTAACAAAAAAACCCATGATACATTTTCAGCTGAACTAGGATTTCATCAAGGTGGCTCATAGGTTCTTTAAGATCAATTAGGTCAACTGTAATATTTTTCAGGGTTAGGCTTTGTCCACCCTTCTTTAATAGTTCCCATTCAGAACCCCTCCCTTGTCAAAAAACAAAAGAAAAAAAGGCTCATTGTACCTATATAAAACTGTTCTGCAAACCAGCAATAATCTCGTCACCATAAGAGGGTGTGTTTCCTGCTTATCTACATACCGTTCCATTTTCTGATGATTTAAAGCCATTTTTCTATTATGTTTGAGTGTGCGTGTGTTTCAAAGTACCCAAAATAATAAACACATTTTATAAAATATAAATAAATAATAGACAAAAATATTTTCTTAAATATCTCAGTTTCATACTGAAAAGGGATAGTTCAACAAAAAATTATATGTATCTTCTGTGGAACACAACAGGACCAACAAGTTAAAAATAGTCAAATGGACTGTGTACGGTTTTCTAAGTTCTTTAAACTGACTATAATTCAAATTGTTATGCAACCCACTGCCATAGCTCTCAAATGTCATTTGGATGTACACATATTTTGAATGGCATAACGATGTGCTACATTTGACATTAATGATGCCAAAAACCTGTGGTTTTTGTGTGTTTTGTAACCATTCATGACATATTTGAACATGCAGACTGGCGAGATGAGATCAGACTGTAATTACTGATAAATTGTGACACATTTATAAATGACCGCAGCATAACAGTGAAAATCATGAAAGGGACTGTCTTGTCAAGAAGACCCCTGTGATAAACCTATTCTACATTATCTGATTTCGAAACATTATGTAAAATGTATTGTTTAAAAATGTTAACTAATTGTTTATAAAGTCTTATAAATGCAAAATGAAACCAAATCATTGAATTCTAAATAATTGATTATTGTATGTACTGTAAATAAATGCATTTTCACATTTTAGTTCGATAATTGAATAATAACTAAAAATCATGTGACAACCCCAGTCAAAGATACATATCAGGAGTCATACATGCGGTCTACCTGTATTTTTAATTCAAGGGATGTTATAATAGCAATAACGTATGAATTCATGATTCAATGATTCCACTCAACTGGCCACTAATGAAGATGTTTTAAATGTGCATCTACTTCAAGTAATTAATAAATAATAACTAAAATAATTAAATGATGCCTTTAATGTATTATTTAAATAAATAATAATAATACATTAAAGGTGTGTGGTTGCCTTTTCTCTACCTACTAAATATTCGCTAAATATTTTCCTTTCCTGTTCCATGCAAGATGGAAAGTCACACAGGTTTTGAATGACTTAAGGTGGACCTTTAACCTGGTTTTACCCTAAACTCCCTAATTTGTCATTTTCTTTAGAACCAGAAAAAGATATGATCAGAATCTGAGGGAGTGTTATCTGTCATTGAAAGTGTAACATGATGCAATACAGCTTTTTAATTCCAGAGTAACTTCCTGTTTCACGATTTTCCCCATTTCGAATGACGACACTGGTTTAACTACATGCCTAAGAGTGCAAAGTGATTGCCTGTCCTCTAAATTAAAAAACAAACAGCATAATCACAGAATAATGACTTTTTGTACAGACAATTTGGACATGTGATGGAGCTATGTCTTCCTCCCAACCATGTGCTTACAGTAAATTACTGTTGTTTTCCATCTCCCACATAACTATGGTGTACAGGTCTCTCTTTCCAGTATCTTATCGCTAACAGCTTACATAGCACCTCTACAGCTCTGCTGTTTCCTTGTCACAGATTTCCTGCGGTTTATTCAAAGCAGTCTCAGCTTCAAAAAAGATCCCCTTTCCTCCTCACAAATCTGGTGTTTTTCTAAGACGGTCTGTGTTTCTCTCGTCTTGAATGTGTGTGCGCATGTCGGGTTCACGCAGAGAGTGCTGTGTGAGCCTACCCCTCCGCTGTGCCCTCTGTTCAGTCAGTCGTTGCTTCTCGGATTAATTAACCTTGATTAATTAATCTAATTAGTTAACACGTTGCGCAAATGAAACAACTGTTAGCTCAAACACAAGGAGGGAAGAAAAATAAGCATTTGCTGTAATTGCTTGTGGCAAAAACAGTTGTGAAGGTCAAGATTCCCTCTGTTCTGTCAGTAGCTTTTGGGTGCAGCAGCAGGTTCAAGACCTAGGCTGACTTTATTAGAGACTCAGGCAACATTTTAAAATTGGTTTGAGTTAGTTCCGTATGGCTGGTAAAAATCTGACAGACTAGCGTCTACAGAACTCTATAAACCCTCTGCATATTTCCACACAAGTCCTTCACAACTTGCTTAAACTTTCTGTCATGGTAGCATCTATTCCACAGAACAGATCCCCCTTTTTCTCCTAAAATCATTACAGAAATGTAACAAAAAAATCCTGGTGATTAGTTTCAAAAATAGTTTCAGAGTGCTACAAAAGTAAAACTGAAAGAAAATTGGTAACATATATGGCTGTAGAATTCCACAGAAAGTTCTACAGAATACCACAAGGTTTAAAACATCCTCAGCACCTTGTATACTTATTTTTCAATCAAATATTTTTTTTTTCCAGTTATCAATAAGTGTGTTCGTTTAGCAAATTGTATTATTTAAACCAGTGTCCCTTTCGATCACCATCGGAAATGCGAAGTGTGGCCTAGTCATTTCCATTGGTAATCCTGACAGAACATTAGCATTTTGTGAAACATCAAAGTACAGAACTAAAACTATCTAAAACGAAATTTTACCATTGCTCTGCATATTTCCACACAAAATGAAAATTTTGTCATTAATAACTTACCCCATGTCGTTCCATACCCATAAAAGCTTCGTTCGTCTTTGAAATTTAAGATATTTTAGATGAAAACTGGGATGCTTGTGACTGTCCCATTGACTGTCAAGTAACTCTCACTATCAAGGCACAGAAAAGTAAAAGTAAGACAGTCACAATGCTCCCGGTTTTTAATCTAAAATATCTTAAGTTTTGTTCCGAAGACGAACAAAGCTTTTACGGGTTTGGAATGACATGGGGCTAAGTGATTAATGACAACATTTTCATTTTGGGGTGGAGTAATTCTTTAATGCTCTATTGTTGTGTTTTGTATATTCTCGGAGGCTGCTTCGCAGAGTGCTCTGTTCCAGTGTTGCCATGTCCACTTATTATAAACACTTTGGGCTAGTTGTTCAGGCTTGGCTCATAAAGTGATCAAGTCTATGGAATCCTTAAAGTGGGTAGGTATGGGTCATGATATTTTGGTCTTATTTTCAATAGAGGTATGCTTTGCTGTTACAAACTATCATTTAATATAGCCCTATTAAAAAACTACATTTAGACTGCACGTCCTACCATGCTATGACGTTTTTCTCACAAGTAACGTTTTTTTTGGGATATGCCAGACAACAACACTGCATCAGGTGCGCTTGTTTACAAGCTCTGTGATCAGCAAAAGCTGTGCTTCTCTATGCATATCTCCCACAGACTGCAGCAGGTGCCGACATCCACCCTCCTGACTGCTGCAATATCTACACTACTTCAAAAAGGATGCCACCCACCATTTGGAGAGTTTGGAGCACCATTTTTCCCTAGGGGCTATAACAGAATGGATGGGCCTTCATTAGCTGATGCAGCCCTTTACAGTGATAATAGGGAGTTTACACGCTAAGACCAGAGATTCAGCTGTGTCTGCTTGTATTTGTGGGAGGCTGAAGTCTGTGAATTTCAAGTGATTTCAAGTTCAGAGCCACATGGAGACAGAATGCAGGCAGGTCTCTTTTTGATGTTTCATGCAGTTTTTATCACTCACTCCCTCACTCACTCACTAACTATTCAAAGCAGCACGGCACCCAGATGTTTATCCAAAAGATACATGTAAAAACGTCTTACCATAATGCCCTCTTAATGACAATCGCATGCAAACTATTGGTTTAGTGATGCTTGCTAAGGCAAGTGTAGGCTTTCCTATTGTTGATACTAAGGTTTAACCCTAAGTATTAGGATTTGCATGCATCTCATGGACAATTTAATAAGTGAAAAAGAAAAAAAAAATAACACAGCTTTCATTGAAGGATGGACTCAAGCAAAACCTAGACACCATATTGCTGTGCATAGAATCTCATAATGGGGCTCTTTTGACTGCAAATTACCTAGCAATCGGATAGCAACATGTTATAACCATTATGTGAGCAAACACACATACCAGTCAAAGGTTTGGAGTAATTATGCATTTATTTAATCAAAAATACAGCAAAAACAGTAAAACTGTGAAATAATATTACAATTTAAAATAACTTTTTTATATTTATAATCTTATTTAATATTTTTACTTTTCAAATGCAATTTATTCCTCTGAATTTTCAGCAGCCATTACTCCAGTCTTCAGTGTCACATGATCCCTAAGAAATCATTTTATTTCTATTATAATCATAATCAGTAATAATCAGTGCTAAAGAAACATAGGTCATTCAGACAATACTATTGAAATGTTTGGGATACGTAAAATTTTAAAAATAAATAAAGGAAGAACAAGAAGAAAGAAAAGAAGAAAGTATTACTTTTATTCAGCAAGGACACATCCAGTTGATCAAAAATGACAGTACGCATTTATAATGTCCCAAAAATATATATTTCTAATAAATGCTGTTTAGCAAGCACTGTTTTCAGCATTCATAATAATAAACTAGGGATGCACGATATTATCGAACCAATATTGGAATCGTCCGATAATGGCTTTAAATGTAAATATAAGAGAAAAAAAGCAGTGATTAATATATAGTTTATTTATAGTTATTTTCAAATTTACATTTACATTTAAGCATTTAGCAGACGCTTTTATCCAAAGTGACTTATTCAGGTTATACATTTATTGTCAGTATGTGTATGTCAACTCTTCAATGTCAATGTCATTATAAAATAACTTTATTATTGTTATTATTATAATTATTTATTATTTAATTCTAACAAATAAGTTATTGTTAAAAACTAACCAAAAGTAAAAATAATTATATAACGGTATCGGCATCGGCCAAATTAGTTGAAATTATCGGCAAAAATCCAATATCGTGCGTCCCTAAAATAAATCATTGTTTATGACTGAGCACTAATAATAATTGGGCAGGAAATCAGCATATTAGAATGATTTCTGAAGGATCATGTGACACTGAAGACTGAGATTATGTTTTAGCTCGGCAGAAAAAAAAATCAGTTTTACCACCACAGGAACAAGCTACATTAAAAAAAATATTTTTTAAATAGCAAACAGTTCCTTAAATTATAATAATATTTCACAGTATTGTTGTTTTTACTGTATATTTGATCAAACGAATGCAGCCCTGGTGAGAACAAAAGAACATTCCTTGTGTCAAGCCACTCTTGAACAACAGAGCCAGCGTCAGAAGCGTTCTCGCACTGGATGCTAAAGACAAAAAGGACTGGACTTGCTGAGTCAGGTCCAAAGTTATGTATTATTTTATTTGTATATGTATATTTATTTAATAAGTAAAAATATTGTATTTCCTTAATGGATATATTCAGGGTCCCAGAGTGCCTGGAGGAAGAGAGGAGAGGCACAGAATCCACGTTGCTTGAGGTCCAGTGTAAAGTTTCCACAGTCTAAGTGAGGGTGTGTCATCTGCTGGCCCAGTGGTCTGACATGGGTTATTATGTCCAAAAGGTTGAATTAAGTGTGATTACTGTCATGGAAGTTTTATGAGCATTCATGCTTCCTGCTGCATGACAAAGCAACTTTATGGAGATGCAGATTTAATTTTCCAACAGGACTTGGCACCTGCACACAGTGCCAAAGATTAACTTTACCAGTACCTAGTTTAAAGGACGCTTATGGTATGACCTGGTTCTTAATACTGCAGCAAACTCGCTGATCTTAACCCCATAGAAATCTATATTGTGAAGAGGAAGATGCGATATGCCAGACCCAATAATGCAGAAGAGCTGAAGGCCACTATCAGAGCAACATCATAACACCTGAGCATTTAGAAAGGTGCCACAGACTGATCGACTCCATGCCACGCCGCATTGCTGCAGTAATTCAGGCAAAAGTATCCTTAATTTTAAAAGTATGAGTGCTGTACATGGCTCATACTTTTCATGTTCATACTTTTGTGTGGCTGGTAGCCAAACGATTTCTAAAAATCCTTTCTTTGTATTGGTGTTAAGTAATATTCTAATTTTCGGAGATACTGAATTTGGGGTTTTCATTAATTGTCAGTTATAATCATCACCAAATTAAAATAAATAAACACTTGAAACTATTTCAGTCTGTGTGGAATGAAGTATACTGAGTATACGAGTTTCACTTTTTGAATGGAATTAGTGAAATAAAAACTTTTTGATGATATTGTTGTATATTCACCCTCATCAATTTGTTCACCTTTGTGTGTCTTTCATGAAACCAAAAAGAGAATATTTAGCAAAAGGTACTGGCTGCTCTTTTATATATTTGACCCTGGACCACAAAACCAGTCTTAAGTAGCCAACAATACATTGTATGGGTGAAAATTATCGATTTTACTTTGATTAATCTTTTATAAAAATCATTAGGATATTAAGTAAAGATCATTTTCCACACTGTAAAAAAATCCAACTTTCGAAAAGTTTTACTAACCAATGTAAAAAAGTAGCCTGAACAAACAATTTTTAGTAGAAGTCAGTTTAATTTTTTGTGTGAACTGAACAAAAATACATGTCGCTAGCAAAAGTTTTTTTGTTTACAAAGATACTCAAGTATTTGTTCACAATATATGCAAATGTCCTACCAACTTTTCAAATTGAGTCATCTGAACAAACAATTTTACATTGAACAAAATTGCACAAGTTCCCAGCATGCATTGCAGCTTGAAAACATTTTATGTTGATTATTATTAAAATATTATCATTGTTTTACTGCTGCTGCTGTTGCCACTGTCAGTTAGCTCTCATGTGGATCAGAGTTCATATTTTGACTGATTTTAAATGTGTTGATCCTCACCATGTTTGAGAATCGTGTGCTGAGGTACTGTATATGTGCATCTCATTGCATCTTGTTTAATGCATTTGTCTATCAGCATAAATGTTTGCCTTTAGATTTAAGAGGCAAACACTACACATTATGTAGAAGGCTTTGAAATAAACAAAACAATTATGGAAAGAGGATTGTTAAAAAATATTAACATTGCTAAATGCTACAAAATCTTTGGTTGCTCTGACAGATCTTTTATCACTCAGTAGACTGACATTTATTCATTAGATGAACTAAAGTTTTTAAGTTGTTGGTTGCCAGTTGAGTTAACTTAACAAGTTGACTGCAATAGGTTGTCTTATTTTTTGAGTTAAGTCAACTTGTTTTTGTTTTTACAGTGCCATGCACTGCACTTTAACACAGTTCAACTGGACTACACGCACACACTGCACTAACACAACAACCAATCGGCTACCACTGGATACCATCCAACGCACATCCATGACATTGCGTATCCGGCCTATGTATAATCTGCTGCACCTTCGCATATTGTGTGTGTATATATGTGTACATAATGTAGAATGTGTACATACTGTGTATAACATGTATTGATAACTGTAAGTATGTCTTAAAAAGAACACTGTGTGTACTGAGTATATGTATATTGCACATTGTCATCTGTATAAGTATGTAAGTATGTACTGTCTATATGTAAATTGTTTCTGCACTGTCTGGAGCACGCTCTCAATAATTTCACTCACCAAGGCACACGTGCTGTGGTGATGTGGCAATAAAAGTGATTTGATTTGATGAACATATTTTGTACATTTCCTACCGTAAATCTATCAAAACCTAATTTTTGATTAGTAACATGCATTGCTAAGGACTTAATTTGAGCAACTTTAAAGGGGATTTTCAAATAGTTGTATCTCAGCCAAATATTGTGATATACATCTAACAATACATCAATTGAAAGCTTATTTATTCAGCTTTCACATGATGTATACATCTTAATTTCAAATAACTGACTCTTATGAATGGTTTTGTGGTCCAGGGTCACATATAACAACAGCATGGACTGGGCTGTCGAGCTTTTAAAAGAAACACTAAATACACCATAAATGTTCATATGATTTTATGATTGTGTTCCAAGGAAAAAAGGTATACAAGTTAGAAACAACACAAATTCACTATTCTCCATCATCCATATTGCTGCTATGTTTATACCCTGTACAACCTGTTTGCACATTCCTCTTCCACATCCCTGCTTATATTATTATTTATTAAGTCCACAGTATACTGTATTGCGCATTTTATTTTATTGCACATTTTACTCTTTATTTTTTCTTATTATTTTATACCTATATTTATGTATATTCTCTTGTGTTGTGTTACGTATTTTGCACTGTCCATTGAGCAGACCTGACCGGACTTACATTTCACTGCTGATTATATTCTGTATAATTGAGTATGTGACAAATTAAAAAAAACTTGAACCTTGAGCGTGAGTTAATTTTCCATATTTTTGTATGTATTTGGCGTATGTTGAGTACTAGTATGTGTGTGTTGGTTGTATATTGAAGCACCACAGAAGTGAACAAATTGCCCCAAGGGGATTAATAAAGCTATAAACTAAACTAAATAAACTCATGGAGAGACTTCATGGGCCAAAATCTTTACTTATTTACTTGGCTCCCATGCCAACAGACTGCTCAGATCCATTGTCTTTCCAACCAATTTGACTCTTGTTTGTGAACTTCTCCTCTGACATTTTATTTTGATCCTCAGGCCCAGCCCAACCTATAATTTGGCCTCTTAAACAGCAGCCTGATTGTTTGTCGGAGTGATGGGCTTAGCTGCTCTTTTCAGTTCTTCATCGCCTGTGCATTAAAGATCTTCAAACCAGCAATTATCTTTCTTTTTTCCCACTTTTTTTTTTAACTCGTCACACTCTGAATAAAAAGTGATGCTAATGTCAGGGGTATCTCAGCTAAACACGAAGCAGTGGCATTCTCGAAGGTTCACAGACATCTGCTGAGTTTTTGCAGAGATTTTGCTAGCTTTATTGCTATAAAAAGGCACAGGTGAACATTATGAATGTCAAGGGAAAGAAAACGTAAGTCATTATTGACGCACGTTATGCCAAAGATTGTATACATTAAAGTGAGTGAGCTGGATTTTTACATCTTATAAAGAAAATAAAAGTCATACATGCCCATACAAAACTTGCAAAGGTTTGTGGGTGTTTTTGCATGTTTCTTCGCAGTTGCTTGGATGTTCTCTCCTAATTTCTATGACATTCTGGTCCTTCCTTACTGACATTATTCTCTCTCTCTCTCTCTCTCTCTCTCTCTCGCTCGCTCGCACGGCACGCACACACACACACACACACACACACACACACACACACACACACACACACACACGCACACACACACACACACACACACACACACACACACACACACACACACACACACACACACACACACACACACACACACACACACACACACACACACACACACACACACACACACACACACACACACACACACACACACACACACACACACACACACACAATAGTTAAAGTTTGATAAGATAGATAAATAGATTCAACAGAGCTAATGAATGCTAAAAATCCACAGCCAAAGCTAATGAATCTGAAACCTGAGATTAATCAAGCCCTATAGATCTAGTAGATAGGTGTTTGGAGGTTTATTCCCCTCTTACAGATGTCTGCTGTGGCATGGCTCTGGTTTCTGATGGCCGAGCAATGGTGGAGAAACAGTTTCAGAAGTAACCTGCAATTACTTTAAAGCTCTTAAGATTCCTTGGGCTTGAGTCAGTGTTTACTGTTGGAGTGCTCAATCCAGCTGCACATTACGACTACTGGCGTTGGCATGAAATGCTCTACAGTCACGCACAAAGCAGGGAGTGTCTCAAACGGGTACAGTGTGCCACATTTAAGAATCTGCTTTGATCACACAGGTGCACAATTGTAAAGTCTAGATATTTTCTCTTGCTTGTTTTTCTTCTCTAAGACTAGTCGTAAACAAAATTTTATATATCCTTCAGATGAGACGTTAAACCAAGGTCCTGACTCTCTGTGGTCATTAAAAATCCCAGGATGTCCTTTGAAAAAGAGTAGGGGTGTAACCCCAGCATCCTGGCCAAATTTCCCCATTGCCTTCTGACCATCATGGCCTCCTAATAATCCCAAAACACTGATTGGCTTCATCACTCTGTCTCCTCTCCACCAGTAAGCTGGTGTGTGGTGGGCATTCTGGCGCAATATGGCTGCCGTCGCATCATCCAGGTGGATGCTGCACATTGGTGGTGGATGAGGAGATTCCCCCCTTCTATGTAAAGCGCTTTGAGTACCCAGAAAAGCGCTATATAAATGTAACTAATTATTAATTATTATATTATTTGCCAGCTATACTGCATTATTTGGCAACTTGAAAGAAAAGCTGAGTAAAACACGGATATTATTGGGACGTTGATTAAGCAAACATTTGCCATTAAAGGTATATCACTTTTTAAGTAATACCTTTTTTAACAAACAAACTATGACTAAAATAATATGAAAGAGTGGAATAAATGATTGTGATTGGTTGAAAGACATTTTACGTTTTTTATTAATTTTCTATAACTGCACAGATATGAAGCAGTTCCACGTTTTCCATATCACGTCGCAATGTTCTTTTTGAACTAATAACAACAACATTTTGGACTTTCATAAAATCAGCAAGACTTAATTTACTTAATTTAGCCAGTTATTCTCTGCACATAATTAACTGAAACACATATTTTTGTAGACATAGGGAGAAAGTACACAAGGCCAATGGAGAGGCGCCAATTGAAGCAACTCGACTGTTGGGCAGTTAATTATACTCTGAATGTTGTCTTAATGCAGGGTGTTACAGTCATAGCCGTTGATGTCATACCACAGTCTTCTCCATAACACTCTTGTCAGATCCATTTGTCCATGATTGCACAGCAATAGAAGGAGTGAACATGCTTTTTTTTGAGCAAGCGAGTGAGCGAGTGGACATGGAGTGCCAATGAGATTATGAGTGTTCTTGAGGTGGTATGGCATTGCAGTTCTGTCATCACATGACTCAACATACTGTGTTGGGCAAACATTTCTCCAAAAATATTGCAGCCACACTAGAAAAAAACTCGTCATTTATCAAAGGAAGACAAGAAAGTCCTACGCATGCTTTCTCAAAGCAAAGAGGAACTTTCCAAAACATTTTCTGCTTATGTGTCGCTCAGTTCTCTGATTCCAAATAGTGCATAATCCCAGGAACAGTCAGTAAATGGCAATATTTTTAACAACATCATCTCAGCAGAAATGAAGTTCTTGACGTGACCTCTTCAGTCAGTCTGACATATCTCGACAGCGGTACTAATACATGAGAGGATAGAGACTCCACATGCAGCGCAGAACAGATAAACAAACAAGCAGCCAAAAGCTCCGTTGCTGCTGCTGGCATAAAGCTGAATGGTGGGTGTAGGCCGCTGTTAAAGGGGCTTTATGTCACTCTGCTCTCTCCTAATCTGAGCTTTGCTGGAGCGGGGAGAGCCGGTCGGGGGTGGTGTTTCAGAGGAGACGTCAGGTGCTCAGATTGATACGCCTCTGAGGCGCTGGGAGATCACTGACAGGATATGGGCACTCAACAAGGTGTTTCATGCATTTCAGAAAGAAATTATGAGAAATAAACAGAAAGAGAAACAGACTGAGAGAATGAACCAGTGCAAATAAAAGTGTTTCAGCAAGTAATTTGTCTGTCCACGCTGGCAGTGAAAAATGCAGCTAAACAGTGTTTAAAATGCAGCTATGTGAACCAATGAGATTTCACTGTGGTTGTGGCTACTGAGTGACAGAGCAATCAATTATGGCAGGCAAAAACTAAATACATGGATAGCGATAGCTTTTATTGTTTGTTGCTTTATACAACTGGTTTAGGAATTTGTATTTAGAGTCGGTCTTTGATTCAAATGAATGAAGAATGTAACGAAAGTATGTGCTTCATTTGGATTATTTTGTATTTAGTGTTAAACACTAGTAGTTACAGTACATGCAACTAATTTGACTATATATTATTTTTGGAATTAGCTGATAACATTGTTCACCGGGACAAATAATTTGCGATGTTTTGGTGTATCCTTAGTCAAAAACAGCCTTGTGATTTTTATATGAACTGCCAAAGCTTTCTCACGACCAATTCATACGTATTTTATGAGGAGGCTAATTTGTACAATTTGTCTAGACCCCAGTGACTGGTAGGTTTAGGGGCGGGGTTAGGTGTAGGTCATTCGTACAAATTCATACGAATTGTGCAACTCGTAAAATACGTACAATATAGCAAAAATCGTATGAATTTGTACGAGTGAGGTTGTACGAATTAGATACCTCGTAAAATATGTTCGAATTGCCTTGAGATCGGGCTGGAACTGCTGTTTATTTGTATATGAACAGAATATATCTGTATTCTAAGCGCTATATAAAGGTGTGTACAACAGATGAAAGATGACCTAAAAAATTATTCCATGTGCTTGAGACAAAATAAAAAGTGTAAAATGTACATAAAGCCTATCCTTGATTTCCATGTCAGATCTCCTACACTCCAGTATCTCAGTACTTGACATGCACAAGAAAGCGAGTCAATTAAATTCAGAGCCCTTATTATATGGCAAGCAGCAGATGAATCATAAAACCCCACTACAGAAGAACATCTGATGTCAGTTGGGCAGCACAGTTCTTATGATTTCACAGTCTGAAAGTATTCTCTTACATTATTAATCAATATTATTTAATTACACAATATTACTCAATTCTGCTATTCTGGGCTTGTGAAATTAAATGCCCCATGGTAAAGTTTATACATGGGTGTTGAGAAGAGATTCTAAATCCTAAGGGTTATATCACGCTAGAGATTTTGGTGTGATTGTGTGAAAGCACCACCTAAAGAGGTGGTCTGGGGTACAATAACAGTTTGCATCTTTGCATGCTCTGGTCATAGTTATCGTAGTATAATGTTTTCTAAAGCTGTTTTCTCCAAAATAAATTGACTTTTAGAGAGCAGCTTGCATTCTTCACATCTCTCGCAATAATACCAAGAGTTTAATGTAATACGATCTAGTCAAAGAACCTATTCTTGATCTAAAGGCCAACTAAAACAAGATTGGCAGGTTGGCAACACTGCAGACATACTATGACATGACACAGCTGTTCAAGATACAGCACATAACAGTGTAAAATCAAAAATTGAAATGTATTATTATGAACTGCAATATGTAATACAAAATTTCATACACAGACCAGACATATAAATGTATAAACAACAAAAGTGCAATTTACTAGACATATTTCTTACTGGGTTACATTTTGTTTTAGCTTGCATAGTTTTGAACATGTTTTTTTGTGGATGAGATTCATGACATGCAAACTGTCCATGTTGGCATCGTTTACCAAGTGAGACATGAATTTGGGCCAAAATGCTGTACTATAGATATAGTTTGATTAGATGCCAGTTTTTTGACATCAACAACCAAAGTTATGGAATTGTTTTTCTCCAAGAATAACACTTACATTTCATATACCTGAAGTACTGTGTATTATTTGATTAACAAATTATAGTAAAAAAAGGATAAAAAAAATTCTGTAATAAACCTACAAACTTGTTTTTACCTTTAAATCCTATTACGACTGACAATATTATACATAAATTGTGAAATAGGCTAATGCTTTTCTCTTATAATATCCTACTAGTCAGTATCTCAAGAAAACTACATCCACAGTCCACACCAATGAAAAAAAAAAATTTCTTGGTGCTCCACCTTAGATTTATAAACCACACATTTAGTTCTAAAGGTTTTAATGGCCGAGCCACACCTGAATAAATCCGATGTCGGCCTAAATGTTAATAGTATGCAACGCCCTTTACTCGGACAATAACCTTTGGAAAAAACATGGATTTTCAGATTGCACTGCCGTACATATTGTCCTGTTTATATAAGATGTGAATATGATAAGACAGTGTTAAAAAAATAAAAAAACTTTTCCATTTAGGTAGCAATACCTAACAATATATGTTGCACTAATGTCTAAATAAACAATAAATATGTCAGAGGAAAATGAGGTCAGAGGTAGGGAAAGGAAGAAAAACGAATTGATTGACAGCCCATATCAAAACCACAGCATCTTCCCATACAGGTTTATTTTTTAAATTGCACTCTGTAAGGTCCACGACGACCACATATTAAACATACAGAGAACAATCTTGGTTTTGTGCCTATGACAGAGTATGTGACGTCAACTGGTGCCCATGTCAAGAAAATCTTGACTAATTCAATGTGTGCTTAATGCAGCAGGGGGTTTCTATGGCACTGACGTTAAAACTGATTCATTAAACCTCAAGCCTGTGTTCCTGTGGCTCAGTGCATTGCGTTAGCAGTGCAAAAGGTTGTGGGTTCAATTCCCAGGGAAGTGTATAGCCAAATGTAATCAATGTATGCAAACATGTATAGCCTGAATGCACTGTAAGTCGCTTTGGATAAAAGCGTCTGCTAAATACGTAAATGTAAGCCTTCAATAATGTTTCAATTGTCTCTCTTTCTTTCTGTTTCACACTCACTTTCCATTTCTCTTGGATATGGTCAATGCTTATCCCAGTTTAAAATCAAACCATGCCCAGGGCTGTTGAACAAATGTGCATGACAGTGTTTATTAACTTCTACCCTAATGATCTTGATCTTGTATGCCGTCCATGTGCCATGATAAAGAGAAAAAAAAGTCACAGAGAGGGAAAAACATGTCCCATAACATTTTTTTTTATTTGCGTTAATTGCAATAATAATCAAGATTTTAATTGGCACAGACAGACTTGAAATTAATTGTTGCATTAGAGTTTAATGACGATGAGGTTACATTTCTAATCATTTTTTTTTTTTTTAAGCGAAAAAACACACTTTATATTCAAAATGTTTGTCAGACACATCTTAAGATCTCATTGAAAGATTGAATGAAAGAATGGGAATAAGGGAATAGAACATTAAAATGATGGCATCTCCTGCATAAATGCGGCTGGGGAATGGAGAGCAGAAAAGCACAGACCTTGGAGCCAGCTTCAGCCTGAACGCACTCTGGCGACTGCCGCCACTGATGTTAAGAGCACACTTTAATCAAGAAGGAAAAGTACTCAGAAAATAATTAGGGTAAAACTAATTGGCCAACTATTTAAGTTGAAGTGGCATGACGAAGGGCAGGGAGGCTGATGAATATAATGCGGCAATCTGAAGGTACAGTAGAGAGCGGATGTGCTGGAAAAAAGCAGCAGAGAATCAGCGCATTCGATAAGCCAGTGCGTATTTGGCACAAAAATGAAACAACGTAATAATATAAAAAGCAAAATTCTTCTGGTGATAAAGCAAGGATGCCGCGGTTGTTGACTCCGAACAATCTCATAAAGGTGATCCGCAGTAGACCCATTGAAGCGGCTCAATATTCTCATTGTCTCAGGATCATTTACCTCCAAATGCTATTTACGCAGAACCAACCGAAACATACATATTAGAATATGAACTGTTAATGTTTTCAGTGGGATTTACTAAAAATAAATTGTGCATGCCATTGTGTGTTTAACTTGAATGATGCCCAAACATGATCGGTTTTAAAGCTGTTGAGTAATCCCTTCTTTGATTTGCTAAAATAAAGGCCTAGATTGAGAGCGTGTTGACAAACATGTTTATATTGCATTATTTTCAATGTGCCAAGTTTAACATGGCAAGAATAGACTTAGCAATGTATCTGGTTGCCATGACAACTTCATATCCTTGCTGCTGATCTGTATATTACAGGTACACTGAAGTGTGAATTTGTAGGTTTGCTACAGAAAAGCTAAAATATGTGTAAATAAGTGTGACTGACCAAATCGCCTGGCTCGGTTTGACCAACCCCGAGCTCAAATGTCAAGCTATGCCCATAGTGTAGTACTAAGATGGGTTATATCAGGGTTCCTCAAATCTTTCCCTAGAGGTCCAATCTGCTACAGAGTTTAGCTCTAACCCTGATCAAACTCACCTACCTGTGATTTTCTAATGATCATGAAGACTCTGATTAGCATGCTCAGGTGTGTTTGATTAGGGTTAGAGCTAAACTCTGCAGGAATGGTCCAAATTTGAGGATCCCTTGGTTATATTTTGCATGTGAATAAGCAGAGTGCTTTTTTGTTTCACTCTTGACATGAACAAACCTGTCAACTGTGATTTGTTGTGCCTTTTCATTTTATTCCTGGTGTGAATAGGTCTGTCGTCAGTGATTAGTTTTGCTTTTCATTTCACTGTTGGTGTGAATAGGCCTGGAGACAGTGTTTTTGAACCGGATTTTAAAATAAACATGTTTACAATGTAAGCATAACCTACAAGTTGTAATTACAAGATTTGTTGTACTGTGTTGCTATTTTTCATGCTTTCCAATAAGTGTATCTTGGAGATATTAAACCCATGATAGAAACATGCCTCCGTGTTTAGCTCTCACTTTCATTCTTTCCCTTTCATTTTTAATTAAAACGATCACTAATTCCACTATAGTGACTTAATTCGACAGCAACAGATTGGCCCTTTAACAACAGCCAAAAAGCAACTTGTAGACCTGGCACGTGACTCGCCAGAGTTGTCTAAAATAATCAACGGCAGTGGCGGTGGTATCCCTAAGGGGCCAATGGAGCAATCCTCCTCCTCACCCGCTGCACAGGAAGTCAGGTCTCGGCTAGCGGCCCGTACAGCTCCAGTGAAGTGAGACTGATCAGGCTTGTCACGAACACAGAGCCTCAGCTCGCTTCACCGATGGATGCGCAAACTAGGACAGCTGACATTTAGAGCTGAACGGGTACCACGCTAAACCAAGCAACAAAAGAGCAGTGAACAGCGCTCAGTCCAAATCTACTGGATTGACCTGTCTGTACTGATGGACTGTTTTGTTCTAAAGCCAAAAATGAACTTGAATTTTAAAAGTAATTAGATCATTGAAGAGTTAGGGCTCCTACTTCAAGCTCCCACAGTCAATCCAAAATTAGTCTCAGCCTCAGATGTCACGCACACGGACCTTTGGCTAAACGTCTGATGCATATGGTACACTTATCTAGAAACACTTCAGGAGTGTCGAAGTCGTTATCGGATTGGTTGAATTATACAGGATTTCCGGGAGACGTGTGTGTCGCATTCTTTAACGTTCTGCCTGGAAACAAAGACGCCGTGGCACCAAACCCCCTCACGAAAGAAGAAAGCTGCCATGTTTACAAATGTGACGGCGAACGCTTATCAGAGTCAACTAAATGCTGGATTTTCAAAAGTATGTGAAATATTTAAAGTTCACGGCATAGAATCTTTAAAATACATCCGAGAGTTTCACACACCGGTTTGTTATTTTGGTGACATTTCCACGTCCCGAAACGTGATGCTGAACGAATCGAACTGTGATTGTTTTTTTGACATGTCGGTCAAACGGCCTCATGGGCGGGACTTGGCCAATGAACGCGACCATCTATTCCAGACCTTCAGGCGTCAGTCTGGCTACGTGAGACTAATCCAAAATAAAAAAGACAAAACAGCAATAGCAAGTCTTTTTGTCCTTACCAGGAAAGAAGCCACTCATACCTGATAGGATTGCTACACTAGAACATTGCCATTGTCCTCTATTTCTTGCCACCAGTGCAGATTGTTCTCATGACAAGCCCTCGATGCCTTGAGGGACACAAGTGGATTTGGGAAGGTAAACATGTCCAGCTTACTAAGATAAAACCAGTGAGATGGCACACTCCAGGCAACTATCATGAAGCACGACACCATTCCTACTGATGCCTGCATGGCCTCGCTCCACTAGCAGAGGGCAAAGGCAAACCTGCAGAGGAGGGGACGTTTTGCAAGATTTGATGATTTGATGTAAACAGTCAAAATGTCATCAACTAGCAACTTGTTAAAGGAGTAATAAAAAGCTATGATGTTTGCTCACTTTTAAACATATTAAGAATTTCATGTAATTGTAGGTGCTCGACAGAAAGAAAATGATGGGAACCCCACACCAGAAAACTTAACTCTGTATTTAGCAATTACGTTGTCATTTCTCCATTGCCAGCAAGTGTCTCTACCTTTATACTTAATTATATATTATATATAATTAAATAAATTCTCTTCTCAGCTTAGTACTGTCAAGTGAAAGTCAATGACCAGTGACCACATTTACATACACCAAGGCCCATGTACAGGTTGAGTCAGGTGTGTCCTGCTCCTGGAGGGCCAACGTCCTGTAGTGTTTAGCTTTAATCTGCCCCAACAAACTTGCCTGCAAGATTACAGTAATCCTAAAGACCTTTATTAGATGTTTCAGGTGTGTTTAATTATGACTGAAGCTCAACTCTGCATCATATTGGCCCTCCAGGCTCCAGTTTCTCAGATAGCTTGGCCTTCTACAACTTATTTAGTCTTCTAGTAGCAATTATCTTAATTTGGATATGCGCAGATATAAATTAATATACTGTTGCGGCGCCAACACACTAAAGCACTATTTCGACAGACAACTATAACTTTGATCAATGGGAATTTAGGACAGTGGTTCAAATCAAATGTTTTATTAGAGTTTCCTCTGGTATGCAAGATCGTTGCAGTGGCTATATCTTCAAAATTCTGATTAATAGAGGTATGCAAGCTGTGTTATTTGGATGTCTAGTAATCAGAATATTAACTTAAAGGCCCCTATTTACTCTATATCTGACATAGTTTGTTCTTTGCTCAAGGGTATACAGAAATTTGAAATAGCTGAGCAATAGTATACTGTTTGTAAACATTCCAAAGCAGCTCATGAGCGATGGGAGCCATGTTTAGGCGAGTATTTAACTATGTGCTGCAAGCAGAAACACAAGTAACACACAACAATAATGACAGTGATGAGAAAAGCAGTTAAAACAGCATCTGTTCATAGAGATGTGGACATGTTTGACCCGATGTACAATTTGGCACTCCAGTTCATGTTTTTACTTATATCTGACCTCAGCAGACTGTGTGAAGAAATTATCCTGAAAAGACTACCCATGTCAAACAAGGTGGAGCCCCAAAGGACACCAACGGCAGTATGTGCGTGTCAACATGATGCCACACTTTTTCATTCTTCGATTTTGCTTGAAGTATAGCATAGTTCTTTACCAGACATTAAGCATTAGCATGCACATACCATGTCTTATCTTAAACAACCCTCAGTACACCAAATCTGACAAATAATTCAAAATAATCTTCTTCAACACAAATATGATTTTCAACTGTACATTGTCCAGTGAATCCCTTTAACCTTTTCTGGCTGCTAATTTACAGAGCTTTTCCATTGTACAGATGCAGACATTCCACTGGCCTTTCACAAGCACCTCTTACATAGCTAAATCTGGTTGTCAGTTTTTTCAGTGGAAAACGGTCAGTGCATGAAGCCATCTATGGCAAATTATGACAAACACTGTTGTACTAGAAAAAAATCTCAGTAGAAGACATGCAGCTTAAATCAAGGCACTGGTGACAAAATAAAACTGTAACATATTAAACCTGCTGATATCAAGGCAATAGTTTCACAGGAAAATGGAAACCAAATGTACTGAATTCTGTTTGAGAGGCCTGGCATATTTTTGTAGTTTTGTTTTGTGCAGCTTGCAGTGAGAAATAATACACAGCACCTTTAACCATACATACACCACCCCTTCTTTGAATCAGAAGAAGCCCTACAATTATATAATGAAATATCATAACATCTGTCAGGGTCTTGATGTGTAGAGCTTCATGACAAATTAGCTGGGAATAATGAGCCCCACAGTGGTGACCTTATAGACGGCCGCTAACCTGTGGCTAAAGTGAGTTTCAGTGCAGTATGGTCCACTGGGAGTGAACTGCACATGTCAATGCATGAGTGCAGAGTACTGTTGAGGGACTGAACACTGAGACGGTGATGCTAATGATGGCTGCTATTTTCCGTATGTTTACCATCATTTCGGCTCTCTTGGGGAGGACAAACATGGCGCCGACTGGAAAAGGCCATAGAGCAAGGTCCTCCCGAGGCCGTACACGCCCTCTCACGCACACATGGGCACAAACATACACACGGTGTTGCGGCAGAGATGGGGAAATAGAAAAGAAAAAAAAGGGAGGGAGGGCAAGACACAGGGTGACTGGAAGGGGAAGCGAGAGAGAGAGAGAGGGCCTGCAGACACAACACAGCTCAGAGTTGATTGGGAGTGACAGGCTGCTGATTAGTCAACTCGCAGCCTACACACACACGCACAAATAAGAGCAGAGTAATGAATGCTCGCACAAGAGCGACCTATTCTTACATGCACTTTTACATGTAACGTTTTGTGGAGACATTTCCATGCACTGATAAACAGATAAACATCCTATATCAGATATCCTTTCTCCAAACAAATCAAAGATATGGGGGTTTATGATCTTCCTGAGAGTGTGTATTGATATGTATGTGTCTTACTTTGAGAAGATAGATGGGAATGTTGCTAAAATCCACAGGGAGTTTGAGAAGGAATCGAGCAGAAAACTCCCCCGTCTAGAAGAGAGGGAAAAAAACACCATCAAACAGTGAACACACACACACATTCTGTAACAATCCTCACACAGTAACCTACTTGTTAAAGGAATAATTCTGTCATTGTTTCTCATCCTCATGTTGTAGCAAACCCACCTGACTCTATTTCTGCCATGGAACACAAAAGTTCAGCAATTTTGAAGAAGCTCCCTGATCGCTCTTTTCCATCAAATTAAAATGAAAGGGGACAGAGGCTTTCAAGCATAATAAAAACAGCAAAAGCCACATTAAATAAACTGTTAGCCCTGCAATGGACCAGGAATGTGTCTGAGATCCTGGGATAGGCTCCAGCGTCTGTGAAATCCTACACAGGACAAGTGGTTTGGAAAATGGATCGATGGATGGAAGACATACAATAGACTTTCCTATTACGAATATATATTACAATGTCAGAATCATCACAGATTAATCAGTCAAAAGTAGTTTCCAATAATTAAAATAAAACACAAAGTCACCCAATACAGACTATTCTACTTGTTGTTCTTCATAAAGCTTGAAGCCTACATTGTGAATTGTAGGTTTATTTAGAGCATTGGTAATCTGGATTTGGTAATCTGAAAAGATCTGGATCAAGGTAATTCAATCCAATCTTGCTACGAAAACCTCACACAAAAGTAAAATGGATTGTTTGATTCAGGATAGCAAAATATGGGATTTCCAAATCTGTATATTCTGATTCAGATTAAACTTTTTGATTAGTAATACGATTCTAAACTAAAAATATATTTAAGTCATTATTCACTGATAATCTACAACTCCATCTCCAGCTGTTAAAGGCAACTACCAGATCGGTTAGTGAGAAGAACCAAATTAGTTCTATTTGTGAAGGAATCATTTACATTTTCATTTACTAACAAAAAAGTTAGTCACACAAGGTACTTCACAGCTGAAAATGATTGTGTTTCATAAATAATGATCTTTCAACACTGAAATGTAACTAAACTGAATCAACACTGAACTAAACTAAGCTGAAAAATAACACCATTGTATTTTGCAGAGCTGCTTTACTGCTGAAATTGAATTTGTTTAATAATTTATACATTTTGCAACAATAATTGTTATTTTCCAGTTTATTACTATGAAGATGTTTTTAAATAATCTGCATTGTATACAGTGTTTAATAAATAAATCTAACATGACTAGCAGTCTATTTCTGCCATTGCGAATGATTCATTTACAAATCAGAAATCACTACTTCTGTGGCAATAAGACTAGGGTGGATATCATGTTTTTCAGTGAATCAAGGCTTAAATTAGTCTGTTTGTCACACAAATCTATTCCTTTAACTATATTTCTGTTAAAGGAACTACATTAAAGGAACTTGGTTGTGTCAGTACCCTCATAGCGGTACCCTCAATGTACTGATGCATTTGCCAAGCCACTACTGTCAAGGTATAATTTTGATTCAATTTAAAATGAAAGTGAAGTACATATTTAGCAACACATGTGACAAGAGTAATGCTGTGCTCCCACAGTGTTCACTTCAAATTCTTTTCAAATGTTCTCTAGAGTAAGTAGACCATAGTTATATTCACTTTCGAATGTAATCATCACTGTATGACTCCTTGTTTACATTCATATAATATACATAACTTTGGTTACATAATTTTAAGATTACTCAAATATTTCCTAATCACAGTCTGTTATCCCACATACCACAGTTCACCACATCCCTTTAAAGATTGAAGCCAATGAAGCAACACACTCACGCCCACAGGCCAACACACAACACTCTTCCCAAAAACATGACCATATTACGGAACCCTCTGTGTGCCCATTTTGCGAGGGAGTGTTTGTTCGTTTTTGACCGGTTGTGCAATTCGATTTGCACTTTATCGAGAACCCACTGTCCTGTGTGAAGGCCACAATATAGTGTGCGATCTTAACAGAACAACACATACATGCATTTACTGGTTCAAACCCCAAATGGGATGACCCATCACCAGTTACCAATGTGCCCATGAATAAGACACCTAATTTCAAGTTGTTCCAGGAAGTAAGTCTCTGTAACTCCCAGTAGCACTGTGTAAAAGTGTCAGCTAAATTACAAATCAGTACCGGTAATTAGAGAATTACAAAGGTGGACTTTAAAATTTGAATTAAATGAAGCAGAGTTATTACCACTTCAGTTAATTAGTTCATGAAATTTCATTAAGAGAAGGTCAGTTTACTGGAAGTGAAGCTAAGTGATCCAGTGCTCCAAATATATGCTTTACTAAAAGTAGGCGGTGTGATGTTTTATATATTAAATAACCATCTAATGTCTATTTTTGATATACTTTGAATACTTTATTCTATCCATCTAGTATGATTCCCTGCTTTTGGTCTGAGACACAGTGATAGCTTAGCATCCCCTTAACCTACATAGGACAAGTGGCTTGGAGAATCAATGGATGCATAAATTGATAGGTGTTTATCAAAATCTCACTGAATGGAAACATTTGACTATTATGTTAATGGAAGTATAAGGTGATGCAGCACTGGTACCCAGCTGTTCTTGCGGCCGGCATATATCTCCATACTGGGCCCATAGTTGGGGTCTTCCAGCAGGCTGTCATATTCGAAGAGCAGGCGGGAGCTGTCACGAAGCCGCTGGCACTGGTACTGATGGTACTGCTGCAACAGCTCTTTCACCAGCTGCAGGAGACACTCCGGTTTACCCGCATCCCATGACGCCAAGTGCTGCCGGAGGAGAGAGAGAGAAAGAGAGTGGGAGTCAGCATTTTATCACAAAAAAAAATAAGAAAAGAAAAGTCGATTGGGAAAACAGAAACATCTAGTACTTTTTAGCCCAGTTTTTATTTTATTTTATGAAACAAAAAATAAAGAAAGAAACCAATATTGCATGGAAATTAATAGCTTGCAAGGTTAAACTTACCACGAAAATCAATTCAGAACTATTTTTATTTATGTAACATGATATATTCCAGAGTCTCATTAAGGCTATTTAAAATAAAAAAAATGTATGGTAGGGTAATTTATCTATCAGCAACTGATTGTAAATAAGTGGTCATTGAATATCTGAATGGACCTAAACTTGAAAGCAAACATAAAACACTGTCAGCACCCATTGGTTGAAACTTAAGTGGCCTTGGTGACATCAGTTTAATAGGAAAGTCATTTCAGAGGAACAGGAATGTGTATTACGAATGCAAATATGGTCAATTTGAATTCATGATGACTTTAAAGGTTAAAAGTGCCATAAAACAGAAATAAAGACTGTTTTATAATGACTGTTTTGAAACAAAGAGCCTTACTAAAAATTCCCCATCTGCCATAGTTTAAAGAAATAGCCCTGCCCCCATCCCATGACATTGGTTGAGACCACTTGATGGCAGGAAACTGATGTCTTAAAAAAATTAAAATAAATGTTAGGTGGCATTTGATTTTTTATTGATTATAAAAGGAAACTTGTTTGCTGTTGAATGATTCATTTTGAGCTAGATATGATATAAGAGTGTTTCATATGGAACACATTAAATACAGAGCTAAGACTGTAAAAAAAAACACTTCAGAGACTTTTAGAGATAAGGATAAAACAAAAGGACTGAGGCAATCACGGCCAGGTGGCAGTTTCTAAAGTGCTGAACTGGGGCCTTATCACCCTTTATTGTCAAAATGTCAACTTGATGTGGTGGTTTCCGCCCCTTTGCACTACCCCTCTCAATCATCTTGAGGCAAATGGTAACACCACAGGATATCCTGCACTGGCGGGGAAACTTTCATCTCCTAACTCTACATATCCCAAGTCTAGAAACCAAAAGAGGATAAATTCCAGCTATATTACTTGTTAAGGCAATGTGCTACAAAGCATGGGAAATTAAGCCACTGAAGAAGAGGAAACACTGTTCTCGCACAGTTCTCAGATAAGACAGTACAAGACCTTGAGTCTGTGCCATATGTTTAAGGCATGCAGGGAACAATGGTTTGGTAAGAAAGCTAGATTTTTGAAGGTTCAGACAGCAACCGAGCGCAGGCTATTTCCAGTCTCTCTTACTGCAAACACACTGCTATTAGGGAAAGAAGTGAGTTGAGTGGGTGTATGCCCATCACAGAGTTTGCATTGCCGTGTTCTTGCGGGCTGCGTGAGCGGGAAAAGGCCTGCATGCCAACACGGTCTATTTGCCTTTCCTCCTCTCCTCCTACAGGATGACCTCATTTGCATAGGTGATCCCAATTTGCATGAGCTTCCCTGACTGGAGCAGTGCACAGGTATGCAAATTCAGAGTGAGGGGGCAAAAACCAAATTGCCACCTTTTCACGAAGTGTTCCACCATTCTTTTCACTGGCCTAATGCTACCCAACAGCCAGTTTTGTCTCCGAGGCCCAATTGTTCGTTGATGCGTGATACGTACGCAAGTTGAAATTAAATTTTAGTGACACTGACTGAAAATAAAATGCAGAATCTAAATTTTTGCAAGCAAGTAAATAAACATTACATGCATCTCACTTAAAGAACAGCTCTGGCTCTCGGCTCCTTGTCAAGGGTTAAGAATAAGACAAACAAATAAGTATTCCTGTCATTGCAAGGCACAAACAAACACAGGCTGTGCTAAAATGAGTTTGTCACACGCTGTCTTGGATTTTTAAATGATGGCAATGCAATTTCGGCTTGATTTTCATCGCTCCCATAAACCCTTCCATCTACAAGCCTGATTGAGTCACATACGAGCAGAAGAGAAGAGAGGGGACAGTGCACGCCGTCTGTCCACCGAGGCACACATTACACAACTTATTAACAGCACAACCCACAGCATACAGCTGAGCTTGTTACATTTCTTGGATCAAATCAAAACGTCTTTTCGTAGTTGATGGCATAGAGGGGGAAAATGGAAAAGGAAAGATAAGAGATGAGCTCTTCACCCGTGACCAGGAATGATGATCAGGGAAAGAGTGTTTGCAGGGCAATCAATTCAGGATCCCAAATATTTTTTTTTCAAAACAGCTAAATGATTTTAAAGCTTTCCTGAAACTGACAAACTGATTTTTTTTTCAGTAATGGTAAACTGGTTGGAGTCAAAGTAGTTAGCACACATGCTCTGATACAAAAGGCAACATCAGTTTGAATCCAGCTCATGTCATTCCCTGTTCCACTTACTTTCTGTCCTTGTTGAATAGCCCTCTAAAACTAGCTAACTAAAACTAGCCAACTAAACTAAAATAAAATATCCAAAGAAATCATTTTCTGCTGGCGTCACCTATCAATAATGTTAATCAATAACCAATGGGCTATTTTGCCAAATTGCATCTATGTAGGTTCATTCTGGTATAGGATGCCTACATTTCTTAAACTTATCCACATTTCAATGAATATCATTCGGTATATTCAATTGTAAAATTAATGTCACTGATACAAATTCTGTTTCATGATGACTTTAAGAAACACTTCTCAATGTTTTACTGAGTCATGGGTTAAACGGTTATCTTTACCATACTGTTTTGCAAGAATTGCAACACCCAAAAAAACTGTTCCACAGAATTTCTAATTTTCTTTACAGGATCGGGGTCATGAGAAAGTCAACGTTTCCACTTTCCACACTAGAGGAGTGGTTTTACGGATAATGTCTTAAGTCTTTACTTTAAAAGTGAGATGACATCATTGCCCAGCATTACTCCCCTTGGTAGGGAGTAAGACATGTGTGCAACAGTTATTCATCACATTAATACAGGGTGGATATCTGTTATGGTAAAGCTGAAGATAAAATGTAGATACATTGTGGTCAGCTTTACTACAAAGATCAAACGACAAGGGCACAGATTTCCAGACACAAATCAGTCAGATTCAAAGCATCTTGATTCATTTCGAGATTAATAGGCACATTTCTGTTACAATGTCACTCAAGCCTAGATACATAAAGTGATTCTCCCTTAATACTGTGAACTGAACACTTGTTAACTGTGGGATTGATCAAGATGGCACACTTGATGAGGACGTCCTAGCTTATATCTGTAAAAAATTACATGACCATAATGGTCTCATCTGTTACTTTAAAATTCAGATTGGTAATCAATTATTTACAGTTACAAAGACATTCTGCACTGTTGTGGATTTTACAGCACACAGCTACCGAACAGTCTGTGGATCACTATGTCGCAAAAAATATGGACTTGGAGAACATCTGCAGGACTCAAAATGTTTTACAATTATTATTTAGGAAAACCCTTAACTAATACAACTACTACTACAACTACTACTAATAATAAAGAAACATAGATTGTAAAAAGGTGCATAGAGTCTTAAAATGACAGCAACTGAATATACTGTACCTGCTGCTATATGTCCTTAATGTTAATCAAACAACAAAAGAAAAAGAAAGAATCACTCACTGCTCTTAAATGAATGACTTCCATAGTAAGGATCAATTTAAGTTAATCTGATACAGTGAAGACTATGCAGATTTTACATTTGATTACTTAAATTCTATTGTCAGACTGACCTGAAAAGCACTATGTTCTATTTTATGCATTTGTCCTTTGTCATTTGTTTCTTTGTTCCGACTTGTATCAAGTTATCAAGAATTGGCATCAAACTTTCTAAGATTTTGGTCATATCGCCCAACCCTACTATTGACACACTTCCCCCCGGTTTCACAGACAAGGCTTAAGCCTAGTCCCAGACTAAAATGTAAATCTGAGCTGCTTCATCTGAAATAAACTTGCACTGATTGATCCCAGAATATATCAATGCCTTTGTTTTGTCTCAAGATGGACACCTGTAATGTTTTTGTCTAAGGAACGTTTATAAAAATGACTTAAATGTCCTAATTGAACTATGGCCTAATCCTGGCTTAGTCTAAGCCCTGTCTGTGCAACCAGGCCTTTGAATAAAATAATTAATTGAAATCAAATTTGAATCTGCAAAAATCATTCCTGAATCAGCTTTGCTGTCTACTCAAAGATTCAAACCCTAGAGAAATCAGTTATAAAGATGTTTTTTTCCCCCGTTAACAGGAACATTATACTAGGATCTGCAACATGATCAGAGAATCACAAGAAAACCAAAGAGCATTCTGACTTTGCCACGTCAGTGTGTTTTGAAGGAATTCTGAATGACATCATTTTATATGAAAGCTTGACTGTTGTGTGAAGTACAACCTCTCATTTGACGGCTTTTCACAAATACGGAGCATAAATGACCCCAGAAAACATCTGAGGCATTCAGCAGCTAAATTCATGCCAGAAACACTATGAGCCAGCTGATGATGACACAACCACAGTGGTTCACATAAAAGCGGTCTCCATTAGCCACTTTTTATCAGTCATTGCTCTATTTTAAGATCTATCTGTTTTGAGATCACGAGGGTCAAATGTCAGAGCTATTTGCATGCCGCATCAACAAGAAAGAGTTAAGCACTGAATGGTTAGGAAAGATGACAATAACAGTCTGGTTTCCCAGTCCATCCTCTGTCCGTCTGGCCACTTTTCTGTACTTCTCTCTATAGATAATCTGAGCAAGAAGAAAGATGCCATTGTTGTGGAGAGGGAAGGGCTCATCCTTTCTGCTGGGAGAGGAAGCTGGGGCAGAGGCAGGACGCTTACACCAGCAATGACCTCATCGTCCTGGGCTGTCTACGGTTACCAGCAACAACAGGATTCCCGTAATGAGTGGGCGACGGAAAACAAGTTGGATATTGTTTAGGTATGTTTTAGGATGAAGCAACGAACAGCCCGAGGAGAGTTGAGGATGAAGAAAACGAAGGAAAGCCGACTTCAGGAATGTGCTGTGTCAGAGGAACTGTGTTTGGACTTACCAGGCCCCCTGGAGAGTCTCTGTCACTTTATGCTCCCCAGACAATACAATCGAGACAGCAGTCGGTCGCAAAATGGTAGATATGTGCCATAAAACAAAAGGTCTACGCAGGTACAGTGATGCAATATTTACACTCTTTCTGAGTCACTCCAAGTCCTGTCTGTCTGGAAACCATTTCTTACTCAGAGAGGACAAAGCAATCTTCATTTTGCAACATCTCATCATTACACACACACAAAAAAGCACATTGACCAAGAAAAAAAAAACATCCAAAAGAGAGACAATAAAAGGTTTTTATCTATTCATTTTCAATAAATGACATCCTCACAGTAGAACTAATTTTATTCTTTTATAGCATAATATGACTGTAATTTTTATAAAAAAACATTTTAAAATGCTATGGCAACAGTGAAAAGCTGCAATAGAACTAATGCAAAAGTATATGTAATTTTACAGTAAAATACTGTTAAATGTGTCGTTTTTGAAAAAAAAGTGTCATATAATTTAAATTGACATTACCACAATTCTCTGTGTGACAGCTCACTTTCAATGTTTTTTTTCACTGAAATAACAGTTGCTTCTCATTTTTTCCTATATCTGTATATTAACAGTATAACACTGCACATTCTATAGCATTTATCATAGCTTGTGGAAAAGCAAGCAGTGATTAACTTTTATGTGGCTTTCTCTTTACAATCTGTGTTTTTAAGGTGGTTGTCAGCTTACTATATAAGGTCATTTTAGCAGTTCTGTATAATAACATTATTTCAGTTAATGAATAAAAATCTACCATATTTTTTATTATCAAATTCAGGCAATCACAGCCTTTTTTTTGCAGTGATGCGGTCACATAAATTACAACATACATTTTCTGGTGGTTGCATTGATATTATTTAAGTATCTTTGAACAGATATACAGATTTTAAAGTCAATTTAATTGACTTAAAATGTGCATTTTGCTAATTCAGTTTTCCTGAATTACAACTTAGCTTGACACTTTGCTAGTAGAGTTTAATGCACTGGTACACACTGACACAAACAGTGATAATAATTTAAAGTAATACAAATAAAATATTTTTTACTATATATTTTTTAAAAAGCAGATCTTTATAAAGTCTTTTTGTTACAGCGTTATTATGTGGCCACACTGGGAGCATTTTAAGAGAGGAGAGTGAGTTCCTGTAAGCTGATCTGTCAGAGCTGGGCCGAGGTTGATGTGCCGTGGGTGTGACGCCTCCGGGTTCAGTAACGCCCGAGAGGCACACCCAGTCCTCCTCACCTTCAGAGCAAACCTCCCACACACATGAACGCACACACACACAGACACACAAACGCACACGCGCACGCACGACGCACACGCACGCACACACACGCACACACCCAGTGAGAACTGCTCTGACAGTGACTTTCCGCATAATAATGCATCAGTCACAACAAAATCTGTTGGTAAACAAATTAAACGATGGGAGTTTGTTGATTTTCTGGGTTGGGTAGATCGATGCCTTCAGCAACAAGCATATAACATTTCAAATTTTGCAAATAGAAACAGGAAAAAAACAGAACAATCTGTAAAAAGGGAGAAATTGTAACGTAAGGACTTGAGGTTGAGCTCTTAAATACTTGTTTCTGTTTTCAAAATGCTTCTCCAAAAGTCTATAAGAAGAGCTGTCATCTGAAATTCAGAGATAATTCTTTAGGACACAGCTATTATTTAAGCACCTTAATATAATTTTTTTTTGTGCCGCTGGCAATCAGCCCCAATAAATAGCAACAGACTTGAGCAGAAATATTAAAAAGAGGAAAAATATTTTGAGTATTAAATTAATCTGAGCTAGCGTCTAATTTGAGTGTGGGCAAGTGTTCAGTTTTCCTCATGAAGAGTGTGTAAAGTGTGCCAAGTTTAAGATCACACTAAATTGATTTTGTCATGTGTTCAAAGGGACTTGGCTGATGAGGTCCAGAATGTTCACTTCGCATGAACATGATGCTTCTAATAAAAAAGAGAAGGCACTTCCCACAAAAAGGGTACAAAATAGGCATTGAAACTCTACAGAAAAGTATGTCTTTTTCCAAACAAAATAAAAGCAGGTGCCTAAACTCCACATTTTTTTCTATCGATATATATTTAAATAATGTAATAATACATTATCATACAAAATTAATGGAATAAAATGTACAAACTTCAAGAATAAATATAATTAATATACATCTAACCAACTATGCACAGATAACCGAAACAGGGAAGAGAATTACCCAAGTGAAAAAAATGGCTTCACATTATTATTTATTCATAATTATACAAAATATACACTCCTAAGCAAAGCATTACCACTGGATTACAATAAAAGTGTGAGTTACTTAAAAAAATACATTTCCATTTCGGTCAATGGCTTTGCCAGTAATAGCCGCATTAAGTTTGGGATTTGCTTTAGCAGAACAGGAAGGAAGAGGAAATGGTGGTTAAGTGTGCCCAGATTTGCCTGCCTCTGTATATGGTCACCCTGCATTTCATTGTTGTGTAGCAGGACATGAGGTGTTCCTTCAGCAGGAGGGAAAAGCAGATTCTATTAAAATCATGTCCACCATAGAGCCTCCAATTCTCCATTTTCTTTCCCATGATGGGCAACATTAAATACTTTTTCTTTACCAGTTAATCAAATCTCTAATCCTTTTACAGTAAATCTCTCTAATCCTTTAACAGTAAATCTATAATATTGTTTCACCTATTTTATTGTCCACTAAGTGAAAATTGCAAGAATGCTTTCTTAGAATAGTAACAGTCCAATTCTCAATAAGCTGCATGTAAAGTAAAGAGTTAAGGATGGGTTGAAGCAAGACTGAAGTACTGACATATCCAGTTTACCTGCTTAAAGTGGAGTTAATTTGTATGGCTTTACTGCTGCATATCACCTTATTGTTTAGTTTGACCTCAATGGCCACCAATAAGTGAGCTTAAACTACACTAAACCTGAAATAGTGCTTTGTTACTGTAAGTAAACCAGTTTTTTTTTTTTGCTCAAACTGGTTTTTCTTTGAGGACTGCAAAGGATTATTGCACTTAATGTCAGCAAATGGTGCCAAGGTTCCTCCACGCTCCTGTATATGTCTAGATTTATGGTAGTTGAGGGTTTTTCCCAAAGTGCACTCATGGTTCAGGTGCAGGCTAAATGCAGATATTTACAGTTATTACTTTAAACACTTAAAAACCACTGTTCAAAGCAGAATTCCTGGTGTGTAGGAGACCTGGATGCAAACAGGGCCGGAGAAATGAAAGGGCTGAAATTACACAGGTCACTCAGGACAGAGTGTTGCAATATGTTTGGAAACTCCAGATGGGCAAATTTAAGAGGCTGGAGAAGGTACCATTAAAAGAGTTTAAATGAAAAAAAAAAGGGAAATTTATCTGCAAGCGAAAGGCTGTGAAAATGTTTGTCAAGCTAGTTGTTATGACAGGGTCTTAATACGACAGTTACTTAATAATACAGACTTCATGACTAAGTGTAATACAAAGTACGTCTTGTGTGAACTGTGTTTTTTCCACTTGGCATCATTCAGGTTTTTTTTTTTCTTGCCTGGCAGACATTTCAGGAAAACAAGGCCATATCGATAAATTTCAGCAGAAAAAAAACGATGCAATCTCAATAATTTTACCAGAATCAACCGTCACTAAATTATAAAGAGATAAAAGTTGGCACATTTACACTTCTGTACCCAGCCATTGGTGTCCTCTGGTTGTTTCCAAAATCTCCCTGGATGATACACTTCCCGGCAGTTTCCTGGTCAGCATGAACGGTGTATTCAGGCCATGCCAAAACACAACCCCTGCTACCTCTCTATTGTCAATGCTATATCCTTCCCATAATGCCAAGTGACTCTAGAATAGAACTGCCGGTGTGATTGCCAGAAGCAGGCCTAGATAAACTTGAAGGCAATTCCAGGAGACCAATGAAATATCCATCTATGGGGATTGATGGGAAATGATGTATCGAGAGGAAGGGAGAGGGGCAAATGACAGGCACTTTAATTTATAACAAGAATAAAGCATACAGGCATGACACAATATCCAGTTATTGTCTCCCTATAATACTATACCTCCCTAAATTAATTGAGCTACTGCGTCATTAAAATAAATTAATTTACACTATTTACAAAATAGTACAAAACTTACATTGACACACCACATAGTAAACAACTTCGATTTTCCATTTAAATACAAGTCTATAACACAATATATTTATTACTATAGACACATTTTTAGTTATAAAGATGTAAACATTAAAATTATATATTAAATATTACATGAATTCTGATCTGACAATAAATGAATGAATGAATTAATTAATAATGAATTGATGTAATTAATTGACAACTGGCAGTGGCCAAGATCTAAAGGCAAAATCTGAGATTCAGAGTGACTGTAACCATTTACCAAAAAAAACAACAATCTGATTTGGCCCACATTCATCTGTGGTGCAAATATGGACCTAATTATAAATTTAAGTTAAATTGTAAAATATATCCCAGAATATGAAGTGAAAGGCACATTACCCAATGCCATCTGTAATGTGGTGTTATTCTTTTAACCATACACATTGAAACAATTCAACAGTCACACTATGCTATTAAGTTACAATGCCTTTTTAAACGTGAAACCCTTTAATAGTGTGGGCTGCACCGCGGTCGAAACAAGGTCACACAAAAACGTGGAATATAGCAGGATTATGTGTTGCATGAATCATTAATGTAAGCCTAAACAAGACATCACCACAGGCTGAGATGTTTGCTGTCTAGACTGCAGCCTCGATTCTCCGAAGCCCGCTGAAAATTAAACGGAGCATGCTTTGATCTCTCCAGTTTTCCCATGGCTGGCTAATGTCAGATGTTCCATCCTGGAGCTCAGACCACTGTCTCAGCCACCTCACCACAATTAGCTGCTCTTTCCTCAACGGCCAGAAAAGCCACTCGTTAAAATCAAAAGTGTGCTGCTGCAGCAGTGTTAGTGTTTGACGGAGGTTAATTAGAGACGCTAAACGAGAGGCATCCTTACTCATATTGAAACAAACGCAGCTCTGCTTCACTTTCACTCTTATTCTGTTCTTCAGGAGACATAATATTTGTGTCTATACGGTTATAGAAAATGAGGGTTACTGAAGAGGATGTCAAGGGTAAGAAATAACATTTTATGAATCAGTATGATGCACTTAAGTTTTGGTGAAAGTAGAAACTGGACCTTAAGGCAAGACACTTCAGGTGAATAGGATATTAACTAATTAGATATCACCATACCTCCCCAGCTGATTGATTACAATTGCAAAAAAAAGTTATACTTTTTTATCATATGCTTAATTATGCAAATTAGGCATTTTCAAATTTAATACGCACTAATCTGCTTACATTTCAAGAACAGAAATCTGAATATTGTTTTATTTTGTTGGCACAGTACAGTTCTTACAGAGGTGAATATTTATATCTCTTTTTAATCACTTCATAAATCAGAATATACTGTCAACACAACAGGCAGATACATTTTCATCATGTTTTTAGGTATAAAAGGGTGCAAAATTTGATATGAACAAACCCCTGGTGTATAAGGGGAACTAAAGTGGAGATGCCACAGTGCATGAGAAATAACTATAATTTTGCTTTCACAGCTAGTCAAATCAAACATGTGATCTCTGTGGAATAAACACAATCTCTGCCTAGTCATAATGTTATAAGTATTGTGTGCCTGTATTGAGGATATTAAATTACAATGTCAATACTAAGAGCAAATTACAAAGAAGCATCAGGACATCTCTACTGTTTATGGTGTATTGCAATTGCAATGTCTTATTTGCATTTAACACCAATGGCATCAAATGCCACTGGTTCTTGTGTATCTTGTAACAGATCACTGATGCCTTGTCTTTATGCACCATATTTTAATGGACACAACAAATTCAAGCTACATTTTAGTCTGAGCCTCACACAAAACTAGCAAGATGAAATCCATTTTATTTCCCCCTAAATACAGTGTTTTTCATTAAAAATGTTTTTTACATTTATCATAAAAAAATGATGTCTAATGAAATTAGTTAATAAAACATTAACAATTTAGTCAGATTTTAAAATGTTGTCAAATGAAAATATAACAATTTATTTACAGCAAAACATTGTATTTTTCAGTCTTTTAGGATTGTAATTGTATTATAATTCAAATCTACAGAAGCAAATAGATAAAATTGTTGCCTGTAGTGTCTTTCCTTAAGTGCTAACTGAGGTCTGGCTTCCTGATCCAGAGGTACATTCTGGGAAGCACCGTCACTTAATCATACATTTTTCACCAAGTTGTGCAAGTGAATGGTCTGGCTATAGAAATTAAGTAAGACTGGAATAAAGTATCCTTTTTGGCCCTCTTCACAGCATGCTGAATCACTTTGGGTCAATGTTACATTAGTCTACAGGATTGGCTGTGGCTAGTCTGACAATGAATCACTATGGTTCTCCAGATGATGATGGACAAACTGCATTTCAATTGTAAAAAACATATTTTAATGCATATGCGTTGAAGTTTTCACACAATTAATGCCCACTCAGTGGTCAATGTTGGGGAGCTACTTCAGTCGTGTACTGTATGTCCTCCTGTCTATTTAAATGGGTTAAGACCAAAATTTAATATCATCAATAAAATATAACAGCATTGAATGCAATGCAAGGTACTCTGGATAAACACATTTGACAAATGCATTACAGCATGTATAATGTAAATGCAACAAGGTAATTGTCTCTTTGCAGGACATCCTTTCCTACAGCCATCCTGTGTGTTGAATGATACGATTCCTCCCATTAATTTTTGATGAGTTGGCTTTCTATTTTTTGGGCATAGATGCCTGCACCGTAGTGCACTCTTTGACCTTCATCCATGAAAGTGGCAAGCCTTGAGCTTCGCAGGTGCTGACTGCTATTTGAATGAAAAGCATCTGAATGAAATTGCTACAGAGCTGTTTGGAGCTAGCTGAGTCATTTTTCATTTCTTGCAGTGCTTTCACAGCTAGCCAAATCAAACTTGTGATCTCTGTGGTATCAACACAATCTCTGCCTAGTCATAATGTTATAAGTAATGTGTCCCCGTACTTGAGGATAATAAATTACAATGCCAATACTAATAGCAAATTACAAAGAAGCATCAGGGCATCCTCTACTGTTTACGATGTACTGCATTGCATTTTTTTCATATTTCGCTAAAATATTATAAAAGTCTTATTTGCATTTGTGCACATGAGTTTAACACTAATGGCATCAAATGTTTTTTTCCCTTGTGTATATTGTAACAGAACACTGATGCCTTGTCTTTATGCACAATATTTTAATATACACAAACAAATACAAGCTACATTTGGTCTGTGCCTCACACAAAACTAGCAACGTGAAATCTTTTTTATTTTACCCTAAATGTAGTGTTTTGAATTTTTTTCTGGATTCAGAGCTTTTTTGAATGAATACAAATTTATCATCAATTTAATCAAGATTTTGAATTGTTATCAAATGAAAATACTGTTTAACAACTCATTTAGCTACCACACAACATTGTATTGAAATGTTTTGTTTTTTTGCCAAATAAGATGCTGCACAACAGAACTGTATAAATTAAAACATTAATAAAAAATAAAAATTTTTTTTTTTACATATTTCTACATTTTAGGCTTCATGCTACCAACATTTTTCCTTCTGTGATCCATGGAAAAAGAAAGCCATACTAGTTTGGAACTTAAGTTGTTAAATGTGAACAACTTATGTTCCATGTGAACTATTTATTTTTGTATGATAAAACTGAGTGCAGGTTTCAACTTTCTGTAATAAGTCACATATTTACAAAATTAAAATGGAGGAAAATTTGAAATACGTTAAACAAATGAGTAACAAGAACCTATATTAATTGACTTTAAAATTAGAAATGATGAAATCACTCTTGTAACATTTCTTTTCACACCTTAGTAAATATTCTGGTGTCAACTCTTCACGTAAACCCACAATTCAAGCCATGGAAACAAAATGGTGGTTAGCAGCTAATAATACTTGTTGTGACAGAGTGTAAACAAGCCCAAGTTTTGCTGAGACATCTGAAATTCCTCAAAGCAGTGTGAAATCTCTACAATATTCCATGTAACTGGAAAACAAGCCTGTGTCCAGCATCTGAGCGCTGATGATGTGAAAATTAGAATTACTAAACATAGCAGTTTTTGTCGCTAGCGGAGCATCATGCTAACATCCTTACCTACAAAACCTATTTAAACTAGGGCTGCACGATATATTGCATGCGATAGTCATGCGCATCTCGTCAGTAAAGACGGTTCTGTGATTATACGTAAATCTCAAATCACCTGCTTTCAGATTGAGCGGCATTTAATACACAGAGCTGTAGATCGCTGACAAGCTACGCAATCTCACTTTCACTATCGCATGCAATTCATCTGCGATTCTGAGCGCGAATTGCGTAGCTTGTCAGTGAACTATGGCTCTGTGTATTAAATGCCGCTCAATCTGAAAGCAGGTGATTGAGATTTACGTATAATCACAGAACCGTCATTACTGACAAGATGCGCATGAGAATCGCATGCGATATATCGTGCAGCCCTAATTTAAACAATTTTTTTCACAAACATGCATAACAACTAAACAGAACAACTTCATTATTCTAATGCTCTGCTATTTACAACAAACTGCGAGGCCACCCTGGGTCTTTCAAAAGGAATATGTATAGGCAGTAGACAGCAAGTCAGCTCGCTAGATTTTGGAACACAGCTGCATATTGAGGTGGGAACTATCCGGGCGTAAGAGGTCATTGTTGATCTTGAGTCTCTCACATGCCAATGTGAAAATTATCAGTTTGCATGGAACGCACTGACAGCCGAATTAAAGCAGCTGAACTGTCTGGGAAGGACGATAGCAAATAAGATGAACAAATAAGAATAAGAACATATATAACAAATGTATACCTGTTTTTAGACATTATGTTTGCCTATGATGTGGCATATTAATATCCCCAGGCATTTTGGATAATTCACGTTTGGTTACATATAAAAAAAATCCAGCTTAGTGCAGAATAAACAGGATGAAGAACAAGACTGGCTAGGAAGAGTGGCTGCTAACCAGCATAAGAAGATATCCCTGGAAAAGAAACCGAATGGCTGCACACACATACACACCATAACGAAGAAGCTAAAACACAAAGCAAACACATGGGCAGAGTGCATCCTTGGCAGCACAGAGGTGCTTCCCCCCTCATGTTTTCAGCTGCATTCAAGAGACGGTGAGCAATAGTCACCGTCTCACAGACTCTGACATAAGCAGGGGATTTTTTAATTCTGTTCCTCCATAAAAATAGCCTGGAGGACAGCTTTAAGCAATCAGGGTATGAGGAGTCTTAGACGAATCTAGACCATGTCTTGCACAAACTCTGTCTCCCTAGCAAACATCATTTTTACGGAAAAAACCCATACGATGAATTCTCATTAATAATGAGAATTCAGAGTTATTTACCACACCACAAGAAAGAGATCTGGTGGGCCGATTTGAGATGCCAGTAAATTTAGCCTATGAATAGAATAGAATAGAAATCTACTGCAATATGACAATGGTCGGTGGAATCTGTCGTTGAGTTTTTCTCACAATCACACTACAAAACTTTCATTTATAACAGGGATATAGTAAATTGACAATGATCAAGAAAAAGAAGGTAATGGCTCATGCCTGGTTTCTTATTGGGTTTGACCTATGGATTGTTTGTAATAACAGATTTGATATGTCACTCATGTGGAAGGAGTGTGTTTAACAATGCATGATTTGAGAGGCAGAACAACATATCAAGAATGCTGTGGGTCTGTGAAATTTCTCAAGTGCACCTGAAACAGTTCGTTAGCTATGTCTCTAACCACTAACTCTTCATAAACTCACAAATGTCTGACACATAACTATGGTGTTAGATTGGTTGCATATTTCCCAAAAATTAGGTTACAATCGGCAAAAAAACAGATAGATCAATGAAAATATATAACTTTAAAGTTTAAATATATATATATATATATTATTTTAAATTATTAAGTTTAATTTTATTTCCAAGTAAGATTTTTTAATGTTTTTTATAGTGCTGTCAAACGATTAATCGCAATTAAATCGCATCCAAAATAAAAGTTTTTGTTTAGATAATATATGTATGTCTACTATGTATATTTATTATGTATATAAATACAAACATATACATGTACATACATTTATAAAAAATATGTGATGTGTATATGTTAAATACATATATATATAATATAAATATAAGAATATAAATATATACATGTAAATATTTTCTAAATATTCACTGTATGCGTGTGTATTTATATATAAATAATAAATATACACATTATACATACATATATTATGTAAACAAACACTTATTTTGGATGTGATTAATTGCGATTAATCGTTTGACAGCACTAGTTTTTAAAGGTTATTTTAGTTAACTACAATAACAACCATAGTTAACTATTATAGCTTATAGTTAACTATAACCCTGATCACAGGACACATTTGTGGATTGCTTCCTGCATTTATGAATAACCATATACCTTTTGTAGATTTTGCAACATTTCTAGCATTGAGATGTACACACAAATCCACAAATGGATGGACTCCTCCCACCGTCTACTCAAGCCAATCAGATAACAACACACTGCTTTGAACAATCACAGCACGTTCTAGCTACAGCTTAAATAAATAATGTCAGTTTTTCTTTGACAATTTTAGTTTGTTTATTTGTGAACCGAATTTAATTATTGAAACTCCACATTTATTTGAGGTTCATAATCTATTTATTTGTAAATTAAACAAATCTAACCCATATAGAATACACAAAATGCTAAGCATGTGGCATACTGTTTGTGTAGAAAAACACAGTGGCTCTTTTATGCCAAAAATGATATTCCTAACCCCCTAACCCTAACAAAAATAAACCAACAACATGTCTTACAAAACAATAAAAATAACAAATGACTGTTTCAAAGCCTAGTGGGTTTTCTATCTGGATGGTTGTTTTTGAGGGTGTTCTGCAGCAGTACTGCCTCTGTTGCTAATTTTGCAATCCTAAAATCGGCACCAGAAGAAGGACACTTTTAAGCACAGACGCAAGACTTATGTAATTCACCAACACTCTCTCTTCAGAACACTGGAAGCCCCGCGGGTCAAATTTGGCTGCTGAGTCGACCACGCACATCGATACCAGCCATCTGATTTAACTAACCGCACTAAGGAAGTCAAAACAGCTGAAAGCTCTGTTGCACTGCTACTTTAAATATATCCAATAATAACAGAGCCATTGTTCTGCCTTGTTGTGTGTGTTTCTGAACAACCAAGTTTAGCCTGCAGCTACCACATCTTTGGTTCACTGGAGATTTGAGAAAATTTTGAATGGGGGGTAAGAGTGACCCTAAAGCAATCACAGACACTTCCCTAAAACAAGACTATTTTTATTTGTCAGATTTTGTTAAATTTGGTCTCTCTGTACAGAGAAGATCTAAATGAATGGATCATCTTACATGGGTGTTGTTTTAATGTAAAAACAAAAACTAATTATTGTGGGCGGGGCAAAATACATTACCAAGAATCAAGTAGTCAGACATTTGACAGTCATAATTACTGATGTTAACACACAGGGAAAATGTGTAACGATGCCATGCAGATAAAAAAAATATGTTTTATGCTTTGATTAAAAGATAGTTAACATTAAACGTCAGCAAAACCCTAAGAATCCACAATATGTTTTACAATAGTGCTCTGATTATAACCTTATGTATATGACAGTATTACTGATGTTCTGCATTACTGTTCTGAGCTGCGTGCATTGAAGATGACCAGTACACTAGAATGAATGAATGAAATCATAGCAGGTTTTTAATTAATGGGATTTAACTTATAATTTATCTCATATAGAATACGCTTCATTATTTATACAACATAACATTAATATCACGACTTACAGGCTATCTGCACAAAATGCCCTGAATGCATGAACGTGTCTGCACGGCTCTGAATTAACTCCTTTTGTGGACGTGTTCTTCACGCAATAACGTGCAGAAACACGGCTATTAAACCCTAAAAATGTACAGCGTTTTATTATAATAGTGTTCTCATTATAATGCTATGAATAATCCCAGTCATAGTTATTAATATTCTGCATTGTTTGTGCTGCTCGCGTTGCACGCTGACAAGCTATCACCGTATTACTACAATGAAGCACTTTACTGCAGCCAAACTCAACCGAATGCATCGTATACGAGATAAATAATACATACACAATATATATAAACCGGCTGAAGTGTTTTAAAATTACATGTACCCTACCTGATCGAAAAAATTCCTGTCTTTCACTCTGCCTGTGTCAGTTTGAGTCTTGTTAAAGCTTAAAATCCCTGCCATCAAGATCAAGTTTTTTTTTATTCGTCACATACACAATTATACAGAATATAACCAGCAGTGAAATGTAAGGTGCTCCTCTGTCGGTCACAGATAATGAAAAGTTAATCTATAGGGGTGATAGTATTTATTCACGCATGTTAAAATATTTATCTCAAGCTTCTTTCTTTTCAGATTCTCATTTACAGCATTATCTTAATAGGCTGTATTAACTTATTGGGAGAAAACCGGTAGTTCTATGTGAAATCAGACATCGAGCATATTACCCCCATTTAGCCAATATGGCATGACCATAACACCTCAGCGAATATTCGACTGTGAGATTGGGAGTCGAATCAGGCTCCTCCTATCGAAGCATCAAATCGTCGACTATTCGGGGTCAACCCTACAAAGCATATTAAATGCAAAGTTGACTGGAAGGAAGAAATTGGACAGGAAAAGGTGCACAAGCAACAGGGATGACCGCAAGCTTGATAATACTGTCAAGCAAAGCCGAATCAAACACTTGGGAGAGCTTCACAAGGAGAGAACTGAAGCTGGAGTCAGTGAATCAAGTCACCACGCTCAGACATCTTCAGGAAAAGGGCTACCAAGCCACTTCTGAAACAGAAACATCGTCAGAAGCATCTTACCTAGGCTAAGGAGAAAAATAACTGGACTGTTGCTCAGTGGTCCAAAGTCCTCTTTTCAGATGAAAGTAAATGTTGCATTTCAATTGGAAATCAAGGTCCCAGAGTCTGGAGGAAGAGTGGAGAGGCACAGAATCCATGTTGCTTGAAGTCCAGTGTGAAGTTTCCACAGTCAGTGATGATTTGGGCTGCCATGTCATCTGCTGGTGTTGGTCCACTGTGTTTTCTGAAGTTCACAGTCAACACAGCCATCTACCAGGACATTTTAGAGCACTTCATGCTTCCTTCTGCTGACAAGCTTTATGGAGATGCTGATTTGATTTTCCAGCAGGACTTGACACCTGTCCACACTGCCAAAGGTACCAAAAGCTGGTTCAATGACCATGGTGTTACTGTGCTTGATTGGCCAGCAAACTCGCCTGACCTGAACCCCATAGAGAATCTATGGGGTATTGTCAAGAGGAAGATGAGAGACACCAGACCCAACAATGCAGATGACCTGAAGGCCGCTATCAAAGCAACCTGGGCTTCCATTACACCTGAGCAGTGCCACGGGCTGATTGCCTCCATGCCAAGCCACATTGATGCAGTAATTCATGCAAAAGGAGGCCCAACCAAGTATTGAGTGCATAGAAATTAACATACTTTTCAGAAGTTTAAAATATCCTTTTTTTATTGACATTTCAAATTTTATGAGACACTGAATTTTGGGTTTTCATTATCTGCAAGCCATCATCATCAAATTGTCAAGAAATAAAGGAATATTTAAATATTTCACTCTATGTGTAATGAAGCTATTTAATATATGGGTTTCACTTTCTGAAATGAGTGACAAAAATATTGACCTTTTTCATAGATATTCTAATTTTTTTAGATGTACCTGTATATTATAATTATAATACACACCGGAGTTCTGATGGTTCAGGCAGGAAGTCAACATCCTCTCCGAAGATAAAGTCTGGGGGCAGTTCTGGGTCTTTGGCATTGAAGATAATGTCCCCTGTAAGAAGAAAGGGTTAATCACACTGATAATTACTTCATAAACCACGTGAAACGACACACATTATTGATTTACATCCAGTTCAAGCCAAGACACAAGCCAACTCTTTATTGAGTTGCACTGTAGAATACAACCAAGCAAAAAGCAAATCTCACTGTGTCAAGGAGATCTGCACTTTAGATGCCAGTATGATATTCACACACTGTACTTTCCATGTAAGCTCTTTATGTAAAAATAAAGGTTTCATGGTTGTTTATCAATGCTTGATCTTATTAGACCGAACAATTAAATGTCAATATCAAAAACTAGTTTTTTTATGTGGATGGCCTAATGGCTCTTGTAGTGACACCAACTCTAAAAGGGCATTATTGCACTAATGGACATTAACAAGCCATTGAAAAGGCACAATTTTCAATTATGGGTATAATGTTCCGATATAAATATTGTTAGACAGGTGATACTATTATTATGGGTTTATCTGTGTGCTAGAGGTTAAAAGGTACATGCAAATTCTATGCTTCAAAGAACATTTGTCATGTTTCATTAATCCCTTAGAAGCACACAAACAAGCTTTCAGAGTAGAATACCTTTCTGTAAACAATGATGAGAACAAAAAATACCTCATCAGACCCTGTCAAAATACATAGGCTATTCATTTCTCCATCATTATTAAGAGCCATTTCCATATCAGAAAAGATAACCACAACAGTGACAAGGGTTTGTAACACCGTGAAGGACTGAACATTATGATACTCTCATTCAAGATATACACAAAAACTATGCCAAAGTTCTTGCATGCATCCTGAATACCTCAGATATAAACAGGTGGGAAATCAAAATTGATCATTAATAATGATGTAAAGTTTCATAGTAAGGCGTCTTCTGGTACTTTTTTGTGCATTTGAAAGCTTCGGTAGCCTTTCACTTTTGATGTACTGTATACTCAACATCCTTGTTTCAAGCTTACTTAGCTCCCATCAATGTTCCCCTCAGACATGATTTTAGGCCATGGATGTTCAAATTATATACATTTCTATTTAAAAATCCCTTCTGTTTCTTTTTTTCATACTACTTCTCTCCTCTGTCTTTTTCATGGACAAAATAAATAAATAAATAAAGACAAGAACAAAACAAACACAAGGCAGTAATTTTCCACAGATGGATCACGAGGGAAAAGCTCCTGGATGATGTTTGTCATACATCTATCACATCTGATGGCATCTTGGAAAAGCTGTTGCCAAATACCTAAAAAGAGATAGCAGTGGACTTGGCATAGAAGCATAAATGTTGGGCAAATATGCAGCATACACCCTGAGGGTAGTGTTGGGCAAATATGCAGCCGGAGGACTCTGTTTAGTGACTGGAGTGCTCTCTTTGCATGCAAACAACAGTCAGCACTCCTGCCAGAGCATTAGTATCACAAGTAAACAATCAGCATTCTTCCTGGAAGAACAGCAACACAATGAACCACCTAGGAATGGAAGCAGGCAATGGTTGAGAAATTTCATTTTTTCCACTTTCCTCTGAATCTCCTGATTCTGGAGTAGCTCTTAGTAAGCAACTCTAAATAAAAAAAAATATATAGAAAATGAATTCCATTGATGTATGGGACAACACATCTCCACAGCAGACGGATTGTGACATTTCTAAAACAGATGCTTAAAAAAATAGAGATACCATAGAGAGTTTCTGAAATATTCTCTGATAACTTGCATAGGTCTGGAATCCTTGGGCAAGTCATTGGCAAAACAAAGGCAATGAGTTATGAAAAGGTCTTGAGTCACTTTTCAGCTGTCAGCCACTGGCAGTTGCAAAATCCAACCGAGGAAGCAGTTCCAACTCTCAACTCTGCTACCATTCTTGATTATTTAGAAGCAGAAAAAGTGTTTCTAACATAATAGATATTATGAATAATGGACATGTGAATGCATCAGCTTTCCAAGAAAATCAATCAAACCTGTTTCTATCTGAACAATACCAAGAAAAAATGACAATTATTTTAATTCATGGGGAAATAAAAAAATGTCAATAAAATATTTAATGGACTACTTCCTGAGCAGTGGAGCAAGTGTTATTACTTAACGTGTGAATACAGATGTAATTCAAATACTGATTACTATGATTTATTGTGACACAGTGTTAAGAATATGGGCACCGTTCAGCTACACCTCCATTTTAGTACTAAATTTGATTTTCCATTTCAATTTGCACTTGAGCTCTGACATTCAGTAAAGGCCGCTAATGCAAAAATGAAACATTATTACTCTCTGATAATGCACAACTAAAAGCACTGCCTCAGGCATGTACCAATGCCCCCAAAATGACCAACAACCAAACTTCTTCATTAACCAACCCATAGTTTTTCTTTTAAATCTTCTAAACAGCCACACATTTCAAGTAAGTCGATGGCCGTGCATCTCCAAAAGAAAGAAAGCCTCACTGAGTAACCTTGATTTCTCACTCTCAGACTGCATGATCAATTCCAGCTCCAAGAAATTTGTTCATATGTGGCCTCCGTGAAAACTGCTTGAGTGTTTGATTGTCTCATGACTCAGAGCTATAACAGGAACTCCCAATTAAGATCACTGCCGAGTTATAATTACTATCCAACCTCATTAAACATCACTGAGCTGTGGTACTTGAAAGCATTTCAGACAAAACCTCTAAAAGCCTTTCTCAGAAGCTCGTTTCCAAATCGAAAGAATTGTGCTCAGTGCACCACCATTACGAAGTCTTGAAGATTCTGTGTAATATGGTTTTATTGGTCGAACATTGAAAAAAGGTTAATAGCGTATCATGGGCTGCAAAGCACAACCCTTTAAAGTATGTAGTTCTATTGGTTTATGGGAAAAGGAGGACCAAAACTTGCCTTCAGGTTTCTGTGTGAACTTCCCTTGAATAAAGGCAAGCAAGGCACAAAACATGTACAGTCTATTACAAAATAAAGCAAATAAACAAAAGGTAAAAACTTCAAGGCCTGAGCACCCTCCTTAAGCTGTGATGCTCATGTCAGCAAGTCTCTATTATATTCTCACCAAAATTAGTTTAATTGACCCTTCGCAGGGAGCTTGACTGACAGGCGATCTGACCAATCATAACACCAAATCCACCATTTTGCCTGACAAACAAACACGACAGGAGAGTAAATTAATGTGGGTGGACTTAAACTTGAATAATTTTGTGTATTGATGACTAGTGATCGACCGATATTGATTTTTTAGAACCGATAACGATTATTTGTACGTTTATGTACCCGATAACCGATATGCAGAACCGATATTTATTTACTGTTATAAAGTAAATAAATAACTGAGTGAAGTAAGTCCATTCTTCGCTTTGGTTTTTCCTCCTTTCAGTCATCTTAACAACAACAAACAATGGTTGAAAATTAAAATTTTCATGTAAAATTGTATCTTCAAATTACAACAATAAAAACATTTTATTTATAAAAAGCATCATCAGCAACACTGATATTAACAATAAGCAAAATAATGTCTAATGTTTTCAAATGGAGAAAATAAAGGACAGAAGTCATATCAACTTTTTTAACTCATTTTAAACTACAGTTTTAGGTTTATAAGCTGTTGAATAGGCTAAAGAGTGAATAATAATTCACTGGATAATGTTAATTAAATTAATAATATTCTCTGGAATATTGAAATAAGCTATAACAAAAACATCGTTTTTTATTGCATTTCTTAACTGGCATGTTTTATTAGAATTATTATAATGTTTTTGTCATTCTAGATTATGAAAACTGCTGACAGTGCGGTTTATCTATGCATTTACACAGAACTATACTCAAACTGCGATCGCTTGCAGAGATAATAATTCATTAATTTCGATAGAGATGTATTTATTTAGATGTTTATTGGTGAAATAATGGTTCTATAGTATGTTAATATAATTTAGTGTGTTACAAACAAGTGAATCTTGTATAAAGTTACATGCGGTGGTCGTGCTGGAGCTTCTCCTGAGTGAACAGTGCCCACTGCTCCAAGTGTGAGTGCACTTGGATGGGTTAAATGTAGAGAACACATTTCACTGCTGGTTATACTCTGTATAATTGTGTATGTGACAAAAAAAAAAAATAATAATAATCGGTTATCGTTTTTTTTCAAAACCGATATCCGATTATGGTAAAATGCTTAAATATCGGGAAAAATATCGGTAAACCGATATATCGGTCGATTTCTATTGATGACAGAGATGGGCAGTATTTTAAATAAATGAAATTTCGAAATGCGTATACGGATTCTGAAATACGTATTTAATTACTAAATACATATTTTGTATATCAAAAATAATCAAATGTAATTTGTAATCAAATACTTTGAGAGACGGTATTTTGTATTTGAAATACTCAAAATACATAATCAAGTAGTTAATTTTATTCTCAGGTAATAAATATCTTTCTTCACAAAGAAAACAACACTATTCTTGGCCACCATGTTGTGCATTACAATAGTTTATCCCCTACTTATTTCCTATTAACTTATTCTATTTTTATTACCTGTGCCTTGTCACTGTCATTCTGTCACCATAACAAATGCCTTGTATGAGTAAACATACCTGGCAATAAAGCTCTATCTTCACCTGTGTTAAGAGTACTGCCAACTATAGCCTATCATAGTTTTTGGCTATGCAACTGAATCTTATGACATCCTGTTGGATCTGGGTTAGTTAACCCCCCAAAAAAACAAAAAACTGTTCATTCATGTCATTGCACTCCTGTAAGACCTTCGTTCATCTTTGGAACATAAAATGAAGATATTTTTGATGAAATCTGAGAGCTTTCTGTCCCTCTACAGTCAGTCATGTTACTTACACATTCAAGGTCTAGAACAGTAGGAAAGACATCATTAAGTAATCCATGTCATTAAGTATATCAATAAGTAATCCAATTTTATTAAGTGATGTGAGTGCTTTTTTGCGCAAAAAACATAATTTACCACTTTATTTCTGAAAATGTTATCCAAGCACGTGTTGTGGTACTCTAGTGAACATTCACTCATGTATGTTGTGTTGATGCAAGTCTTTTATGGCATGAACACAACACAAATGAGTTTTATCTCGTTTGAACACACAATAAAGATATAAATTATGCTTTATTGCGCAAACAAAGCACTCACATCACTTAATAAGATTGAGGTTAAACCACTGAAGTCACATGGAGTATTTTAACAATGTCTTTCCTACCGTTCTGGGCTTTGAATGTATAAGTTGCATTGCTGCCTATGGAAGGGAAAGTTCTCGGATTTCATCAAAAAATGAAGTAAAATACCTTTTGAAGTTAATTCATTCATGTTCATTTTGTGCTTTAAGTAAATATGAAAAGATTCTGCTTGAAATGAGGAGTTATAGTGATCAGTCACAACACATTAAAGAACCACAAAAGAGTATTCATTTTTAAGTTTCTTAAAAAATGACCAAATTTAAAAGCTCTGCAATGTATTTTTTGTGAAAACATGATGTGTGACGTGAAAGCAGCATGACTTGTCGGACATAGCAACAGTAACTAGGGGGGTGGGGGGGTCTTTGCGAAGGATCAATTTATTTTGTTTTAATTTTTAGTACTTTAACAAACTAAAAGAATATGATAAATATTACCTTGACAACTAGCTGAAATAAGATAACTACGCTATTTAAATTTTTTTTTTTTTCCCAAGTAATGTTTTTATGGTTTTAGTTTTGGTAAATAATAATAACCTGGGGTGCATGGATTAATTTCACACTACCTTTGCCCTTTCAGGGCTTTTGGTCCACGCTACCTTTAATAATACAAACAAAAACGGTTGAAACATTCTTCAAAATATCTTCTTTTGCTTTCCACAAAAGTGTTATGAGTTTGGATTATATGAGGGTTAGCAAATACAATTTGTGGTAAGCTATTTAGTATAAAGTGATGTTTGCCTTAGCTAGAATGAGTAATACGATGTTCGATTACAAAATGATTCTCATGAACTCACTGGATTACAAATAACTTTCCTTATTAAACACAAAATATCATTGGTGTTTAATGAGTTTGCCACCTCAGCTTTAATAAGGTTGTAACCAATCACTTTTAGCACTTTGATGAGAAATCCCAGAGCTGAAGTTGATGATAACGTCAGAAAATACAAACACACAGAGCCTCTCTGAACAGAAGCCAAACATAAGCTACCATGACATTTTGCCTTCTACAGTATTTTACAAATCAATCCAATCCTTTCTACAGTTTTATGTACATGGAAGTACTGTAGTAAACAACCATAACATGATTTATATTGTACACTGCAGTTAGAAAATGTAATACATTAATAATGCATCACTACACATTACATCAGCACTATTTCAGCATGTCTGACAAGAACTTTGTAGCCTGCAGGAACATATCACTAGCAAACCACTGTCATTAAACATCAGCAACTTTCACATAGTTATGAGTGACCTCTGATCTGTTCAAACTCATAGAACAACTACTTACATTTGAGAGTCTCTCCAGCATATGGAATATGAAGTTTAAATCTGTCACAGCATGGACCAGGCATTAGTGATGTGCAGCTAAACGAAAAGGGGGAAAAAAATGTTCAATGACACTTCAATATCTGAAAAATAGCAATAAATACATGAATAAATACATTTATTTAGCAAGGGTGCATTCGATTGATTAAAAGTAAAAATATTTATAATGATACAAAAGATTTATATAGCCCCTCCCCACAAGTTTCTATTCATCAAAGAATCCTGAAGAAAATATCATATTTTCCCAAAAAATAAATAAAAGATTAAGCAGAAAAACAGTCAAAATATAATATAATATTAAGAACAATTATTAATAACTGAGCACCAATAATAATGAATAGTAACACCAAATATTTGTTATATAACACCAAATATTTATTAAGGATGTCCCACTGAAGATTGAAGCAACGGTTGCTGAAAATTTTAAATATATCAAAAAAGAAAACAGTTATTTTACATTTTAATAATGTTTCACAAATAGTACTGATTTTGTTGTATTTTTGGTCAAATAAATGCAGTCTCGGTGAGCATAAGAGATTTCTTAAAACAATAAACATCTTAATTATTTAGTAGTGTAGCTGCTGGGGTTTTGGCTGATGATGAATATAGTATAAACAAATACAATTAATAATTGAATATGTTTGGATAATTAAGACATCATAAAAAGGATTTGCAATCATCTTAAATGCCCTGAACTGTAAAGCTCAGCAAGTGATGGAAAATTGCAGGCATTCACTACATGATACTGTGCTGTATAGGGATGTTCATTTTAACCGTTTAACCGTTAACCAACCGATAATATTCCATTTTATTATTCCATTCAGAAATAGGCCGACATGAATTACAAACATTATAATAAACACTGTAAACATAGCTAGGCTATTTTAGTTCCCTCACTTCACAACAAATCTAAGACTATTATAACAAATCTAAGACAACAAAGGCTATTTAGAAAAGAACAAGAATTAAAAATGTAAGAACGCTATATAAATGACAAACCAAACCGAATTAATTTAGGCTAAAACGAATCTGAAACCAATGTTGGGTCTCTCATTCAACACAAAATCAAATGTTTCCGTATTCACGATGTATTTGAATGCCAAAATATTATTTCAACACGCGTTTTATGTAGGTCAAATGTTTAACGCGCACGATTTTACTACATATTAAACTGAGCAGTGTGTTTTGTCCATGCCAAAATATTATTTACTGATTGTTTTTAATAATGATAACGGTGATAACGCGCACAGAGGCTGCATTGTCAAGGTTAGAATGTTTCAAGTGTGTTTTGAGCGCGCATCCTCCCCATATGTTTGACTGTGTGTTTTTAATAATGATTTTTTCCCCATGAACAGGCTGGAAGCAAATATTGTCAAGGTAGAATGCTTTTAATCATGAATATGAGCGCGCATGCGGCTTGGAGGTAAAAGGTTTGCTTTTATTTGATTTTTTCCCCCATCTAACAGTGGAAGCAGGGCTCTAATACTGCTTTTGCACTGGTCAATGAAAATAACTGGTGCAGAATGTGTAAAAGGTTTGCCCAAATTTTATGACTACATACACTATATTGACTAGTAAACGATTAACTACTAACTTTTTCCATAAATTTTCTTTATTGAAGCACTGGTGCGCCCAAGATAGGTAATTTTCTTAAAGTGCTAAAAGAAATCAAAATGAAGTGTTGTTAAGGGACTATAAACGATTTACTAACAATATGGTCACAATAAAGTTCTTTATTGAAGCTCAATTCTTATTCTCAACTTATAGGACTATCCTCCTTAGTCAGTGCTAAAAGAAAATCAAAATTAAGTGTTTTAATGCCGGCTCCTGTAGTTTGGCCTTCTTGAACATCTTTAGCCTCGGCTAAACCAGCTGGCCACACTCTCTCTACGGACTTATGGATCAAAATCTCCGTTGCAGAACAGAATCCAGACTTGGTCCCTCTATGGCGTGCTCTCCTGTTAGTTTGGCCTTCTGATTCTTATCACTTTGTCCTTCGCTAAACCAGTGCCCACACTCTCTCTGCATCAAAAATGCTTCAAGACTTGGCAGTGCATCCAAAACCCCCCTGTACATAAACTGATTCTTAATAGAATGCTTAAAAAAAACTGTCCGGCGACCCCATCCCACCAAATAATTTCACTAAACATTATAAAAAAAAAATATGAATGAAAGGGATACAGAGAGAAAAAAAAAAACATCTTGTGCTGTTGCTTCTCAAACCCCCCCTAATAAACTTATAAAAAAAATCCGGCTACCCATCCCACCAAACATTCACTAAACATTATTAAAAAAAAGTATTTACAGAGAGAGAAAAAAAAAAAAAACACCTGTTCTGTTCATTTTAATTGTCTCTCTGTGCAGCCAAATTCTACTGTATTTTTTTAAAACGGCCAAATTTCTCAATAAAACGGTTTTACTTTATATATTTTACTGTTTCTTTGTCAGTCCATGGGATAAATATGAATAATGATAATATAAAAACAAAGCCTTTTGAATGAAACATAAAGCTCTCCGCCCTTCAAGAATAGCTAGTCTAACCAGCACAAAAAAATCATAATCTATAATTCCAATATTGACCGTTTAGTCTGCACAAAAATCCTAATCTATAATTATATTGAAATAAAATAATACACAATATAAGACGTTGAACAAAGATTAAATAAAATAATACAACATTATTCCTGTGCTGTGATTTCGACAAAGACAATTCCTATATTTGCATTAAACTGTGATTTAGGCTATATTTTGCAATAATATCCATGTAAACTTAGAGAAGCAATAATACGGGCTGTTCCTTTTAACTGACGGGCTGTTCCTCACTGAACAAGCAGTCACTGCACAGAAAGAGTGCAGAGAAAGAGATGCGAGCAGCACTGATCTGATCGCGCCATTGCGGCAGAACCAACGATCACAGAGGACTCGCTAAAGTGTCCAAGAAGACAAATTTCTAGATTTGTCACTAGTCGCTTTTTTGGAGAAAAAAGAAAGTCGCTAAAGTGGGTCTGAAAGGCGCTAAATCTAGCGACAAAGTCACTAAATCGGCAGCACTGCGTGCATCTCTAATCTTACTCCCCTCTCTCTGCCTGACTGCAGCAGCACAGCGCATTTTCAATGCATTTTCAAACTACACACACGTACAAGGAATATCTGGACCACGGCCAATCAGAGGGGCTCCGCGCTCTTCACTATCTCTGATTGGTTTAGACCACGTTTAGACCACGTATGTGTGTCTATATTGTGTGTCGGTTTTGAACCACAGGGAGACTTTTTTTCTTTTCTCAAACCACTGGTCGCACAGAATGCGCCCTCAGATTTATTTGTTTAGTCGCACATTGACAAATTAGGTAGGCGCACTCTAGGAGCCCTGACTATAAAAACACATTTTGTAAAATATTACGCTTTTGTAAAATAAGCCTAAAAAAATAGGATGCTGCATTCTGCCGTCTGGTTTCCTTTCGCGCACTACGCACAGCACAAAAATTAACCGAAACTCTGCATACTAGGCTACTTGTTGCACAGTTTTTCTTAAGTGAAAATATATTTCTCGTATAGGCCTATTTATTCGCTCGCAGAAGCGCTGCAGGTGCGTGATGTGATATGATATGTTCATGTGAATCCTCGTGTTCTGTTGTGTGCTGCTTTTTGCGCATGTAAAATGAATACCCGGAAAACAAATGTTAGTATTTTTAACGGGTCACAGATACTTATTCTTTCTAATTTAATTCAGTTCTAATTTCAAATAATCTTGTCGGTTAACAATTAATAATCGGGTAATGAGCGTCGGTTGTCTGTTAGGAAAAATAACCGAAAATTAACATCCCTAGTGCTGTATTATTATAATTTAGATAATAACCTCATTGATCAATTCTGAAAAGTCCCCTCTGCTTTCTGGAATTCTGATTAAGCATTTGTGATAGGATTTTAATTCAAAAATAGGCTATTTCAGTTCAAGATATTAGTCATATTCATAACTTGGAGAACTTACAAATGCATTGTTCTCCTAAAGTTATGCTTCTGTTTAGTTTACCGAACACTCACCCACTCTTGAGGTCAGTGATCCGGAGACAGCTGGATGAGTCTAAACCAACCCGTCCATTGCGCACCACAGAGCAGAGTAAAGGCCGCAGCTCAGGAGAAATACGGCTCAACGCCACCTCTGGAGAGAGACTGTTCATCTTCCAAACTCTGCCGCTGTCAATGTGACAAGACACCATGAAAATACAGAAATGTAGATGTTCGTTTCTCATCAGTAGTACCACAGGTGCCACCACAGTCTAATCTTCCCTGCCACCGTTTCATAATAAACCTAAATAATATTACACTTCTTATAACAACACAGATCTCTAAAGTGTTTTGCACCATTGCTTTGAAAACGCATCTGTCAATGGAACATAAATCATATTATATATTACTGTTATAGGGATAATACAAATAAAGACAATAAATGATGTTTAAAATAATATTATTTAATAATGATAATAAAGTAAAATTATAATTTGTATTATTATATTTAACATGTTTGGCTTAATAAAAACACCAGTGTAAACTGAGACACTTCTGAACTCTCAAAGTCCACACAAATAATCTTAAAATGTACAAAATCTTCTTCCAGGGGTGGCATGCCTCCAATATAGAGTGCAACAGATGGGTTCCGGAAGTAATTGGCATTCATTTTTTCCATAGCGGATTTGCATTTTAATGAAAATTACAGAATTTAATGGAGCTATGTGGTTTGTAATCCACAGAGTATGACTTCCGCTTGAAGTCATTAGCCTGTAATAACTTATTTTTTAAATGGTTGTGTTAGCAAACATACTTGTTGAAAAACAACAGTCCATAATTCTGCACAAAACAACCTTTCATTAACTGAAACAAACAAATGCTGAAAAAAGAGCTCCATATCATCCATGCTCCCATTCTTTTGTAACAAACATGACATATGCACATAATCAAATTACATGTATCCATCATTCTTATTTTATTCTTGTTTGTGATGTTGTGATTCACCACCACTGATTGGTTTGGTTCATGGCTTCTATCTTTTTAAATTAAGACTTGATTTAATGAATACATATTTAATACTTCCAGAACCAACGCCAATGAAAACGGACAGGAGCACTTTTTTTTGCACTCTAAAGAATCCAAGGTCCACCCTCCATAGTCTCACTTTGTCACCTATTATCATCATAACTGCAAAGATTGCAGGACTTATGAAACCAGTTTTAATTGAAACAGGAAACTTAACAGGAAAACACAGACAACCAAACGCAAATGATAATAGTCCAAACTGTATAAATAACGTGTCTAAACTATGTAGGCAAGTATCAATTATTCCCATTCTCTGGTAATTCAATTCACTGATGTCCTAACAAGAGTAACCTCAACAATGGACAAGTTCCACTAAGTGTCTATAAAACCCTCTCTCTTCATTTCGGACAGTATCTTTATTATATTTCTACCTCTATTGTACTTTTAACTTTTTGGGAAAACCTTTAAGGAGTACTTATGATTTCACAGTAATTAAGGGATTGAACCTTGATTAATCTAATTAATGAGTGGATTTTTTTATTTTACAAGAAAAGTAAAAAGAAAGAAAAAATAAACTTCAGCTGTCAAAAAATAATTTCTAGAATACATTATAAATTCTGATATTTACCAACACCTTCAAGCAACTGCACCAACAAACAAAACAACAACACTGCTGCCGCTGAGCTTGACCACGTGCATGAATGAATCGAAGAATTTGTGCTTGTTTTGAAATTTGAAAATGATTTCGTTTGTTATTCAGTTTGTTTTGGAGCTGCAGATCTATGCTAACAGACCAGCTAACGTGCTAATCAGGAATTATGAACGACTATTAGCCTAACTAATGTTTATTTTATTATCAAAGCAGTCGTTTCGCTAAAATACATTTTTATAAGCAATACACGCCTTTTCGTTACCTTTTATATGAAATACAGCACAAATCTTGAGCATGAACTCATTCCCCACTTCCGCTGTTGTTTTTGAGACTTGTTTATGGATGTTTAGAAATATGCCTGATCATTTTAGTAACTGTGTTTTGAAATGACTACGTGGATAATACATTCATATGGTCAGTAGTATACTATATTAGCCGAAACGAAGTTTTCTACATTATGTTTATGTTTCGGCACGTTTTGAAAGCATAACTCGTTTTTTTTAAGACAGGAGAAAATAGGGGCAGCTCAAATGCTCGTCTCGTCACATGCGTTTCTGTGCATTCAGATAGACGTCAGACGAGATTGCTGCTTTGACTATTTAGATATCGCTTAACTGTGGGCAAATAGGTAAAGTGTAAAATATTACAAACGTACCAAATAATACTAATTAATTATACAGTTGAAAATGATTGAATGTGATATTGCATGAATTCTTGTGATTGATATGATTGATAGATTAGACGGTGCAAAGGATTCGTAGACTTTGATCACAACCTCCGTCCAGCTAAACCAGCCTCGATAAACAGTTTTGTAAAAATCTACAGACATTATAACATACTGTCTCTGATTGTAAATAAAATACACGTGACTCCTCTAACAAGACTTTACTAGCCTAACTAGATATCATTGTTCCCAGCACTGCACATTCTAATGAACGACTAACGTTATAATAATCTGTCAGATTGTTCTCCAGGCTGCCCACTTTTATAATTATTCTGACTGAATTTGGCACATTGCGTCTTATTTACATGATAATGTAGTACGCTCTAGAAAACTATTTTGAGACTGTAGGCTGTGATAATAAATCTAGACATAATAAATTATTAAATCGTTTCTCTCACATGTAACAGTCATGTAAATCTGTTCGTTTTGTTTGTGCAGAGATGGTCATATCTATCAAAGGGTCATACCCACACAGCAAAACACTTCAAGCTATTCAAACCTTTAAAACTGATTTGAATCTAAGTATGCAGAAAATGCAGCCTGGACTTTAGTTATTTTGAGAAAATGTAGGCTGTCCCTTAGCCAGCGGCAGGCTTTTACAGTCCCCTGAGGCCTGCTGGGAGATTTGAGCAGATTAACACTCGACTATTCACATGTTGCCTACACGCAAGGGATTGAATTAATGAAGGATTTCCATGGTTGTTGTCAATCGCATGATCCAGTCCTGAAATAATCATCCACATTAGTGCAGGCATGCTCAATGTAGAGCATAACTACCAATATTTAACCATTTACATGTTTCTCTTCAGGTTTTATACTCAATATTTGATTAAACATTTTTGTAAATGAATGAGTTTCAGTTATATAATGTTGTAGTTTTGTATTTATTCAATCTATTCTGTTTATATTTATATGCAATATAAATCTTTGTGTGTGTGTGTGTGTTAGGTCATGTCTGAAGACGTGAGTGTTGTAGTGGTGGGCTCTTGTATGACTGACTTAGTAAGGTAAGTCATCAAAGGATTTCAGTGTCATAAGTGAAACTGTGCTCAAGGCAAATATATCCCACATGTTTAAAATGTGGGGGCAAAAATGCCTTTGCAATGCATTACTCTGTACTGAAGAACGAAAAGTGATCGCAGCAAAATCTACTGTGACACAAAAAAAAAACAAAACAAACAAACGGAAAAACCAATAGAGAGCCACGTAGTCATACTGCACGTGCCAGAAGCATGCATTCTAGTAGACAATTTTTCACAATACATTTGTGTACATTTGGTTTTACATGTTTAACAGCTTTTTTTTTCTAATATATAATTTACAGAATTGATTTTAATTAATTGATTCAGTCATTTAGCATAATAGATTACACAGTTAATGAAAATTATGACTGAAAGATTTTTATTTAAAAAAAAAAAACTTTTTTAGGAAATGTAAACAGTCAGACTATTGATACACAATGTCTGAGTCAACATTTAATGTCAAGTTTAATGCAGAATGGTTTTTTTAAGCATTTTGGATTATGAAATTTACATTAATGGCATTGTATAATGAACAAGTGTCCACCCTCTATGATCAGCTTAAAGCTCAATCCTCAGATATCGTGCTATATGATGATTTCATACTCATGTGACAAACTCTCACACTCGAAGTGGAACATATTCCACATGCAGAAGGCAGACTTTAAGATTTTAAAATAACTCTGAAAGGAATTAGTCCTTCCAGCAGGAACCAAATAACGTCCGACAAAGGCAGATTTGGGGAACTGCCTTCTGTTCTGCCGGCTCTGTCTATTATTAATATTTCCCTAGGGAACTGATTCACTGGTCACATTTGCCACCGGCAAGTTTTTTTTGGCATCAAATGTGTCCCAGTCATCTTGGCTGCAGTATTTATAGCTCAGGTGAACCTTTTGACTGGAATGTGGCCTAAACTTGGAGTTGTTTAAAATGGTAGTAAACCTTTACCTTGCCGTATATCACCCTGGAACATTGTTAGTTTGATTATTTCAGAACGGCACAGGTATAATATATAAAGATAAGATTTCTTGCTTTATAGATGTGTTTAACCATGCTAAGCTAGAGTGAGCATTTTTCTTTCCACACATAACTAAACTAAATCATACTAATTTCTTTATTTGTCAAACCCCAAGTTCTCAAAACAAATTACCAATTATGAAAAAAATCCAATTGCTCATATATTTTACGATTAAAAATCCAGTCATCGATGTTGGCCTTTGAACAGAAGAGATTGCATCAATTAAGCAATAGTTTTGATGGGAAGTATGTGTTTGTTTTTCAGCAGGCTGTTTTTGAAGGGTGGCTGACACATTTCACCCATCAAAGTGCTATGCATGGCTTTGAAGTGTAAAATCCAGTTTTCTATGTGGCTTGTGTTTGTGACAGTCAAACGGAATCAAACACTTTGAAAGAGTCTCGTGTGGAACATCTGTGTGTTTGTGGTGAAGCCAGACAGTGCCACCTGCTGATTACAATTTGAACCGATTAGTTTGCTTTCACTGGAGCCTTCACTTATTTCACTTGCTAAGGGATGTTAGTCAAGAGTGTGTATGTGGCACACACAAACTCTGCATGTATAATAAACCACATGAAACTTATCTTCGGTTCAAACTGAGACATTTTTGTAATAGATATACATGTATTATTGGTAATAGCGTCAATTCGCAAAAACATTTTATCTATTTTGATTAACCATATGGTACCCAAAGACACTTTAAAGAATACCATTGTACCATATACATAAAAAAGTAGTACTGTGGCACTGTAGTATTGTTCTGATAGTGTTGTATTCATCGTTTAATATTTCTCTTTATCCTTAAATTATGTTTATTATGGTACACCAAAAAAATGGTGTAGGATATACTTACCATTTTCACTCAGAAATTGTTAGTAATTTTTACAAATACTTCCCAAAAAACAGCATATGAACATGCAATTACTTGAATCAAAGAAGAAATTCAGAAGTAGGAAGACTGAAATATTATTTTCTTGTAAAAAAAATATATATATATATATATATATGTGTGTGTGTGTGTGTACTTAATTATCATATTCATACAACATGTTATTTAAATGGAATTAAACTTTCAAATTACCATGTAAAAAACATGGTGAAAAAAATTACCATAGGACTTTTATTTGGTTGTTTGTTTGTTTACAACAAATACTTGCTCCTATATCGCCCTGTCGACCACAGTGCATTGCTTTGTTACTCAAGTGTTGCTGACGCTGTTTTCTGTCTTACCTTTATAAAGTAGTGAACAGCTGCTTGCACCACAGCCTAAGTCACAGAACACCTGTTGTTTTTCCTTTTTGGCACAAGAACGTTACAGCATTTGAATCAGAATTTGGTTTGTGGGAAAATGAATGTTGCTCATTAAACAATAGAGGCACTGGGAGCGAGGAGTTAAGGTGAGGCCAGTCTGACTTTAACCTGGGACACAGACGATGACTCAGTCAGACACACTTTGGTAAATGTTACGTACAAGTTGTGAAATAGAGCATGCACACTCTTATTGTAGTATAATTGAAGCAATTATCTATTTATTTTTAATAAATATCTGTTAACAATACATTATCCATTTTTAATTATTTAACATTCATAATATTATTTAAAGTAATTCATTACTCAATTAAATAATAGACGTTTGTCCAACTCTGGAAAACTGCATAATTCAGTTCAGATTGTTTTTGTTTGTTTGTTTGTTTTTGCCTTGTAATCACTTTGCGTGAAGTAGCCTATATAATTGTACTCAAATAAAGTTATTCAGGTTTTATCTTTATCAACATAATTTACCACAGTTCATTAAAAACATAATAACCAACTGAAGTCCCTTCACTTACCACACACTTTACCGAAATCTCGGCAGGAACTTTGTTCATTCTTATTGACTTCCTGTAATATGCCGGCTCTTAACCACACCACGCAAACAACACACATATGAAAAACAACTTTATCTGCCTATTCTGCCATCACATAAATATGGGCTTCTGGAGACTTGGATTGGGCCAGACCGTAACTAGATGTCTGGGATTTAGTTTTTTTTTCTGTTGTTCAATAGAATGAGTAATAGCTGCTAGTTCTGCTCGGGTGAAAGGCTGATGGACCCCGCTCTGAAATGTCACGCACTAAGGCAGTACAGCAATTAGCTTTTTAGGGAGTTCAGAGCACCTGCCTTAGATTTAGAAGGGCTCAGGATGTCATGTCATATTATTTTCACTTACAGCTCACAAACATTGCATGTTTCCAGTAAAAGGCCCTTTCATTTAAACTATATGGACTTTGAGAACTGGCTGAATTGCCCATCTGTCGTTCCTTTGAAAACAAATTACATAGCGAAGTAAAGACTGAACACCCACAATGCAATACTTCAACAGTTTTAAAATTAAAAATGTAAAAATAAGGAAACTAATTAGGTTGCTTAAAACACAAACTTTTTTAATACGTAGTAAAATGTGTAAAGAAAAATCTTCTATGAGTTTCTCTGAATTTCATCAATTCCTTTTTTATTTTATGTACTTAATGTATAGTTCACCCAAAAACCTGTATGGCTTTCTTTATATCTGTAACCCAAAAGAAGATATGGTGAACAATATTGCAACTGTTTTGGTCCATTATAATGAAATCCATCTTTCAATATATTGACAGAAAAAAATGAATAACAATAATGAGACATTTCTTTCAAATTATGTTCTTTTGTGTTACAACCTGAATTCAAGAAATGTTGGGACATTTTTTAAATTTGAATAAAATGAAAACTAAAATACTTTCAAATTACATGAGCCAATATTTTATTCATAATAGAACATAGATTACATAACACATTTTTAAACTAGTGCTGTCAAAGTTAATAACGCGTTAACGCAAATTTATTTTAACGGGGCGTATTTTCTGTTTGACCCGTGGCCCAACCCGTAGTTGGAGAAATGGAGATGCACAGTGTTGCCAACTTAGTAACATTGCAGACCCCTTTAGCGATTTTTTTACCTTCAAAAAAGCACCCAAACCTTATTTAATTTCTGAGAATCGCTGGTACTGCCGCGCGAGCGCGAGGTCTTGCTGTCCCAGCATGCACACACCTCTCTCTCGCTCTCTCTCTGTGCGTCAGCTCGGTTCAGCTCGCAGCAGCTGAGGTGCAGCAATCTCAGTCAAACAAGATATTATGTTGCTTCTCTAATTTTACATGCAAGTATAGCCGAAATACCAGCACAGCTATTGCCTTTATGTTATGTGTATTTGATTTCATCAGACGACGGCTTGATTATCAGGATTTTTGTGCAGATTAACATATTAGAAGGGAGAGCTGGTTCTGTAGTCTTAATGGATCGCGTTTCAGTCACTATTTCATATTCATTCCGTTGTCTGACAACAGAAACAGTAAAATATATAAATGAAAACTGTTTTATTGAGAATTTAGCTGCATCAAAATACAGTATGTGGGCACAAAGAGGGAAACAAATGTAATAATAATGCTAGGGGTGTGAACCTACACAGATCTTACGGTTCGGTTCGGTTCGATTAAGATTATCATGTCATCGATTCGGTTCAATTCTATATCACGATGCATCACGGTGAATTGACGATGCACTGCATCCTCAATTTTCAATTTTACTTCACATGTATACAATTTTGTCAATAAATACAAGCAGTCAGATATATGAACTGAACCTTTAATTTGACCTGCTCAAAGAAAACAGGCTTCTTGAATGTATCAAACATCAAACAAAACTAAGTCTGGGCACAGAAGACAACAGGAGCGTTTAGAACAAATACACAAAAGTAAATACTAAATACTTGGCACTGACATGGTTAACATCACAGGGTGAAAATGGCTGTCAATTTAGTTGAATTACCCCTTGCAGCATATTTTATTTGTGCGTGACATGATTTACACCAGCGGTTCTCAATTCCAGTCCTCCCCCCCCCCCCCTGCATATTTTACATGTCTTTCTTTGTTAACACACCTGATTCAGATAATCAGCTCATTAGAAGTGCGCTCCGTGCATGAACTGTGTTCCGATTGACATGCTCCCTATACACAGTGTCCATTGCTCCCTACTCCATGAGCAGGGAAATCCGTTGTAGTTTACTTCACTTCGGAACGTTCATTCATGGTTTGCGCTGCACAACGTCTTCAAGCACAGACGAGTGTGACATCATATACCTCTGATATATACCATTTTAATTCATGTCTCGCACACTTATATGCACTTTGAATGGAATACATTCGCTTCGAACTGAAATCATGGCAGAATATCCTGTGATGTCCACTTCGCAGGGCACTTACGTTCGAATAGAACAAATATCTGAAGCGATAAGAGTAACATACGAAATGTGCAGAGCGGGGGGGGGGGACAAATTATGTCAGAAAAGCTTCAGTACATTATAATCGGTTATGGTCTATTACTGAACCGATTCCAAATCATCCTCGTCTGCATCGCGATGCACCATAGAAACGATTAATTTTGTATATTATTATTATTAATTCCTAAGAAATGCACATTTTGCATGTTCAGAAGTAGTGAGTTGGCCTGTGTGCAAACATGTAAACAGGTTTTTGCCAGTAAATTGCTTGGTGCAAAGACAGAGAAGTAATGAGAACCTGGTATTTCTTTTTTCATGTGTCTAATAGACATGAACAAGTTCTTTGAAAAACATATATGACCTTTAAAACATGCCAAGTCTTCATGCTCTATGTTGAGTATTGTTTCAATAATAATAAACATACATTTGCATAAAGCATCCATATTTGTCCATGCCCATGTTGATTAGAGTATTTAAAACTTGAAAAGTATTAATTTAAGGTACATTTAAAAAAAGAAGTGCGATTAATTGCGATTTATCACGAGTTATCTCATGAAAATTATGTGATTAATCACAATAAAATATTGTAATCGATTGATAGCCCTAGTTTAAACAGAGAAATTTTACACTTTTATTCACAAAATGAGCTCATTTCAAATTTGATGCCTGCTACAGGTCTCAAAAAAGTTGGTACGCGGGCAACAAAGGGCTGAAAAAGCAAGACATTTTGAAAATACTCAGCTGGGAGAATATCTAGCAACTAATGAAGTTAATTGACATCAGGTCTGTAACATAAAAGGGATGACTTAGAGAGGCAGAGTCTTTCAGAAGTAAAGATGGGCAGAGTCTCTCCAATCTGTGAAAGGGTGTGTAAAAAGATTGCAGAATACTTTAAAAACAACGTTCCTCAACAACAAATTGCAAAGGCTTTGCAAATCTCATCATCTACAGTAAGGCTGTGCAATTAATCGAATTCAATAAGTGAACTACGACTCTGTGTATAACTGCAGCGCCATCTGAAAACAGGTGAGGGAGATTTACCGCCAAACTCGAAACCGGCTTTACTGTCTAGATGTGCATGTTAATCGAATTCGAATTGAATTGCACAGCCTTAATCTACAGAGCATAACATCATCAAAAGCTTCAGGGAAACTGGAGAAATCTCTGTGCGTGGGGACAAGGCCGGATACCCTTGTTGGATGCCCGTGGTCTTTAGGCCCTCAGACAACACTGCATCACTCATCGGCAAGATTCTGTAATTGACATTATTAAATGGGCCCAGGAATACTTCCAGAAACCACTGTCGGTAAACACAACCCGCCGTACCATCTGCAGATGCCAACTAAAGCTCTATCATGCAAAAAGGAAGCCATATGGGAACATGGTCCAGATGCGCCGTAGCTCATTTAAAATGGACCATTTCAAAGTGGAAGTGTGTTCTATGGTCAGACGAGGATGGTTTCTTAGTAGAAGAGTCCGGGTGCTGAATTGGCCTGCCTGCAGTCCAGATCTTTTTACCTATAGAGAACATTTGGCACATCGTAAAACAAAAAATATGTAAAAAGACGACCACAAACTCTTCAGGAGCTGGAAACCTATATCAGGCAAGAATGGGACCAAATTCCAACACCAAAACTCCAGAAAGTCATAACCTCGATACCCAGACGTCTTCAAACTGTTTTGCAAAGAAGATGAGATGCTACACCATGGTAAACATGCCCCCGACCCAACTATTTTGATACCTGTAGCAGGCATCAAATTTGAAATGAGCTTATTTTGTGCATTAAATTGTACAATTTTCTCAGTTTAAACATTTGTTATGTTTTCTATGTTCTATTTTGAATAAAATAGTGGCTCATGTGATTTAAAAGTCTTTTAATTTTCATTTTATTCAAATTTAAAAAACATCCCAACATTTTTGGAATTCGGGACATTTAGAATGTGTGAATAAAAGATCACAATTGAACTACATTTGAATGTGAATTTATTTTTACAGTCTAGTCCCATATGTTTTTCTGTTAGTCAGGCACCTCGGCTTCCCAAGGCTGGAGAGACAATACATGGACACAGGTTCTTTATTGGTTTCGGTGGCAAAGGGGCCAATCAATGCGTCCAAGCTGCACGATTGGGGGCCAAGACTGCCATGGTGTGCAAGGTATCCAATATGGTCTGCTTTCCTGAACATTATGAATAACTGAATATAGCCTGAAGTATACATAGACACAAAAGGTGATAGCTTGGTTTAGGTTGATACCCAGCAATTCATGTATTTCAGTATTTAACCGCACAAGAGAATCCAACCAAGTAATAAAGCTCTTCATTTTGTCAGTGCAAAGACCCCAATCAATACCGAAGCGTATGCAGTGTGTAAAAATAGACTCCTATGCTTTCAGAAACTTTCAAAGAGAGATCACACTTCAAAGACAGGAGGCCAGGTAGTGAAGGGTCTCTGCTGCTGGGGCTTAGGACCCCATCCTTGGCATTTCTTTACCAGTGTGGGATAAAAGCAGACCCAGTTGGGAAAAAAAGGAACCATTTTGCCCTCTACCTCAACACTGAACGTCTCATAGAGAGGAAGAGAAAGAGGGAGAGAGGTGGAGATTAAAGATGTATTTGTAGAGTGGAGGCGTTTGGGGATGCTATATCTGGAAGGCTTGGCCTGTTATAGCAATGCAGAACTTTGGCCGGTCAGCGAGTTGCTAGAAAGTATAATCTCAAGTTCAGCTTTTCATCTTTGGTTGCTTTTTCTCTTTAGGTCGGCAGAGACGTTTTTGGGAACGACTACATTCAAAACTTCAAAAATAATGGCATATCGACTGGTAATGGCTAAACAGTGCTTTTAAATCGTTTCACATCTAAAGCTTTGTATAGACAAGCAGCAAAATATATTTTAAAGCCAGATGTTTTAGGTGTATGCAACTCAAATATATTAAATTTTTCATAATTGGAACAGCATTTTTTCGTTATTTGGGTTGCAATGTGTGTAACGTTGCAAGTACAAAGTGTGCAAAAGTGCGAATTCACAAACATTTGGTGCCTTTATAGATAAGATGTCATGATGGTCATAATAAGCAGAAGCTACATTTTCAGTTCTACATCCACTAATTCCATGATGACATCTACTTTCATCATGCTGACATTTACGTCATTATTAGTCTAACAGCCAATGTAGGTATGCAAAATGAACATCGACATTGAAAAAAAACTCCCTTTGAAGATGTTTAGGTATTTTTACATTAAAACAAGTCAAGTAAGAGTAAGAACTCTCAGTTTTGCAGTTCAGTTCTGTTCCTGGAAAACCTTGCAGTTTGCAACCTGATAATGACATCATTTAAAATATATTGTCCTTTATTGTAGGTATCTACGTTTTGTTATTTACTTGTAGTTTAACATATTACTTTTGTGCTGAATTTATTAACTGTATTATTTATTTTAACCATTGTATATACCAGTTATTAGATATTTAAAAATATCAAAAATTGCTTCCTTTACATATTACATATATAGTCTGCATATGTACTGCTTCTATTATCACAATTTTATAAACACAGTAAAGTATTTTAAATTTACATTCATACTTATTCAACTTAGTTTTGTATACTGTAAGCAATTTAGTTTATCCTCTTCTTTCTCTCTCTCCCTTTTTAGCCTATGTAGAACAGACTGAAAATGCTGCAACTGGAGCTGCCTCTATCATCGTAAATGACACAGGTAAAATTAAATTGGTCCGGGTACTGAGCCCTGCAGCATCTCCTGAGTTTTAAAAGCCCCTAAAATAACATAAACACCACTAAGTACTCTTCTGAATGAGACATGGATGAGTGAGAAGCTCTCTACCTGTGTCCAGCTCGCCTACGCAGGGTAATTTTAGACCCAGTTTAATGTAGCAGTACTTAAAGAACTGTGACATAACCAGCATGCCTCTAAATGTAAGGCCTGCTGCATTGTAAATGTCATGGTTTAGTGATCTAGCTTAAGTGCTGAGCCTTGTGGAAGTCCACTAGCATCACAGTGAGCACTCCAAGAAGAGCTCTGATTGGCGTCATGATCACCATAACCACCTAGTGAAATCCTAGTGTCACCTTGCTTCCTGTGTGAATATCACAATGAATTAGAACAATAATGTCACAAGCTAACAAGGAAGCTTTAATGAGGAAAGACTACTGAATATATCTCCATATAATATCTCCTGACTCTGCACTGTGGTTTTCCGAACACTTATGTCAGCTCTTTATTTGTGCCTGTCTGTGACGCAATAGCAAAATAATTTCTTACATTTCATACATTTGTTTTCTGGGTGAGTAACTTATCTCCTAAATTGTCATTTAAGCCACATAAAAATGTATGAATGTCATTGCATTTGATAACAAAATATCAGTGACACCTGAAAACTAATTTATTTTTGACACCTGAGTCATATTTGTTATAACTAAGAAATAATCCCAAGGTCATTTTAGTTTATCACATAAATTATGCACATGTTCTTCTAACATATCAGCCAAAAAAGGTCCAAATAATACTTTGTCTTAATTTTGATAACAAACTATTTGTTTTATAATTTTTAAACCTAACAGACTTCTTTTTGTGAATTATTTTTCTCTTTCTGTTAAACAATGATATTTTGTTTGATATTCTTTATCAAATACAATGGTGTGCATACCATGTATCTGAATAGTTTTCAGATCCACTGTATAATCCCACAATATGACCTCTTTTTTCATGATTGCATTTATTATAATTCATAGTTAAATCTCATTCTAATTACCAGTAATGTATCCTTGTGGTCATGGTTAATATATTGTATTGACAGGGGAGAATGCCATAGTGATTGTCGCTGGTGCTAATATGCTCTTGGGGCAAGAAGAACTGCAGCGAGCACTAACCGCCATTGTAAATGCAAAGGTGCTTGTTTGCCAGCTTGAAATCAACCCAGATACATCACTTCAAGCCTTGAGAATGGCCAGAGAGAACCACGGTCAGTCATGAATCTTAGCTTCATATCTCAATATACTTGACTGTCTCACTCCACTTTCTGTTTCTCCAACAGCTCTTTCTTCAAGTCGTCAAATTTATTTATATAGCACCTTTCACAAAGCAAAAAGTTTCAAAGCATCTTTACATAAAATCACAATGTTTATATGTTTATAATATATTCATGCATTATAGTCAAATTTAGCAGATTAGCATATAGTTTACATTTTGTGATGAAGCTATCAAGCAGTTGATATTGTAAATGCTATATGGTATATATGGCCCTATGTGATTGTATGTATGCAACTGTAGGATAAAGTTGGACATACTTATATATAATATAATTACATTTTTTGATGAAAGATCAGGCAGGTGAAATGTGCTATATATTATAGATCACTTTACAAAAAATTATATAATATAACTATATATACAGCTGTGCGATAATACAGTTTACATTTTAGCGACAATATAAACAACACAGCCAAGATTAGGAATATAGTATACAGTATATTGCTTTATGTGAGTATACTCTCTGTGCGCAAGGTAAAGTATCCACATTCAGTTGTTAGTTAAAGCCTTCCCCTTTAAATTACTACAGTCCACGTCTTACTGTGTTTCATAAAATAACTTGTTGTTCCACCCTGTTGTGGTCATCTATATTTGCCAGCCTGTTACGTGAGTGCAATAGCATAATCGTTTAACAACAATAGTTTAGTTCCTTTTCCTCGTCTTCCAAAAACTCTCACTCCCACATCCTAAAAACTATTTTTAGCTCCTTTTACTGAATGACTGGTGAGAGCAAAGCACGACCCTTTCCTCCCATGGAAAATAATGCAACCGGCTGTGTCTCAGATATCATTAGCACCTTGTATGTTCAGGTCCCTGCTGATCAGAGACACCCTGTATCCTTGTCATTGAGATGCACAATGATGCAACAAGCCTATTCCACAGATGGATGACACAGATGGATACACCCCCCCCCCCCTCCCACACCAACGCACCCCAATATTCACATTCACCACCTCAGAACTTCCCAGATACATGCTGTTTAGCCCGTTAGCGGGCCATATTAAGTGTTAAGAGACAGCCCATTAGCCCAGATTATGCGCCTATCACTTGGGATGAATTCATCAGACAATGACGTGTGCAAATAGCACTTAGCCGGAGCTCAAGGCTTGGATTACGCACATGCCACCCCCACAGGCTCACTGGAGAAGAATGCGAGTGCTGTTTTCCTAACCACATTTTTAAATAAATGAATATAAGGACCATTTGCCTCGATTCTCTCCTCAAGTGTAGTTAATTCCAGTTAACTTAAAAAGATTCTATGTAGCTAACATGTAATTTCATATAATACTTAGATCGGCTACTGAAGAATGTTTGATCACTCAAGCATGAATTTAACTTATGGATTCTGTTGTTTTTCATTTGAGCTTAACAAAGCATCTCTGAACAGTGAACTCTCATGACTCATTCATTCATTCTCTGTACTCGTTAGTTTTGCCGCTTGTTTTCCTTCATTATTTGCCTCCTCTTCCATTTTATGTCGTCCACTTTACAAGTGCATATTATTTCTCTTTAGCTCACTCAAGGAAACTAGGGGCTCACTGTCTATTCTTAAAATCTCTTTCACTTTCATTAAAAAAAATCTCAGAAAATGTCATTATCTCGGCAAAGCTACAACAAGGACACACACACACACAAAGAATGTACAGTGAATTACAGTTTCATTTAGATTGTTTCTCAGAACATTTCTCAGAATATCGGGAATATGGCATGCAAGTTGTAGAAACTGCACTGCTTGTGTTTGTTTTTTTTATCTACTTTGGAGCTTGACAGTCACAATTAGTTTATAGTTTCATTAAAAGTTACCATTAGGGAATTCTTCGTATATCAAATCAAAAAAATCATATCCTTATTGTCACATACACTTGGTGTAGTGAAATTCTTGAGAGGGCTCCAGACAGTGCAGAAACAATTTACTATAGACAGTAATATTTACAGACTTATACAGAAGACAATGTGCAGAATACATATATCAGTACACAAAGTGTACTTTTTAAGACATACTTACAGTTATCAATACATTATAACAGTATGTACACATAATGTATTATGAACACATATATACACACAATATGCGAATGTGCAGAATTAACATAGCCGGATATGCAATGCATGGATGTGTTGCAAGGTATCCATGGTGCAGAAGAATGTTGTGTTAGTGCATGGTGTGTCCAGTGAATGTGTTAAAGATGATGCATATTTAGGGAGTGTGCTGTAGGGTGTATTAGACTGTTCATTAGCCTGTGTGAGGAAAAAGCTATCCTCCACTGAGTGTGTCTCATTGTGGAGACTCCTGATGAGCAAACTGGGTTGGCTGGAGTGATCATCCTGGCTTTCATAAGCTGGTGTAAGATCTGGAGGGAGGGAGCTCACCAACAATGTGCGGGCAGTTGCACAACCCTTTTCTTTAAGTCTGTTTCAAACCGGAGTCATGCAGCCGGTCAGGATGCCTCAGAGCATGTCGAAGGATTGAAGCTGGGTACAAACTTCCTCAGCCGCCTCAGGAAGAATAGGCGCATGTGTCTTGCACATCTGTTGAGCAGACATTAAGATCTCAGTGATGTACGCAGAACATTTACGCTCCTCCACAGGTGTCATGTCGATGGTGATGGTGTGTGTCTCTGCTCTGTCTCCTGAATTCACACACCAGCTCCTTGGTCTTGTCATGTTGACAGAGGTGGTTCTCCTGACACATTTAGTCACTACTCACCTCCTCTCTGTAGGCCATCTCATCAATGTCGGTGATCAGGCCTATCACCGTTGTGTCATGGCAAATTTGACATGACGTTGGAGCTGTGTGTGGCTTTACAGTCGTGTGTGTACAGGGAGTACAGGAGTGGGCTGAGGACGCACTGCACACCACACCACACACACAACACACTTGACACACACACACAACACACCACACACACAGAACCCACACATGACCCCCACCTCACTGCACACACACACTGCCACTACACACACACAGAACACACACCAGAATCCAGACTAGCATCTGAGCAAGTTACAAGATGGTCAGAACAGAAGTCGACTGCATTGTTCAGTATATGAATATAATAAATGAATAGAAAAACATGGAATTTAACAGCCAGTTATACAAGAAATTCAGTTGTGAACTTTATGTTCAAAACACAGAATTCATTAATGTGTAGAGCCAAAGATTTGTCATTCAAAAGGTTTGAGTGAATTTCAGATGTTGTTTAGGGGAAGGGAATGTGTTAAGGGGATGAGAACTCACATTGGAACATGGATAAACTGTTGATGTATCAAAGCTCTGCAGTGATTACACCTATGTGGCATTCTTTCTCTTAAGTCAAATTAGTCAGAGGTATTGCATGTAATAGCCTCTGCAGTGCCAATATTTGAAGATACACAGTCTCAAAATAAAATGTAGACACTTGAGCCACATTTAAAAGCATCTTCTCTCTCTATCTCTCTCTCTCTCACACACTGACCACATACATACTGACCAATTGGTTAAAAGTTATTACAAAAATAAATTAAGTGGGGTTTATGTCCAAATATTAAGTCTAAGCAGTGTTATCAACCTTTTTGCTGAAGACACTTCATGTCTAACAAAACATTTGAAGGCCTCTCATTTTGGCAAATTATTTTCCTCTTGTATTCTGCTGTTATTTGACAACATTGTTTTCAAAAATGTTGTAACATTTATTTTATGGGTATTTTTACTACATTTACTTACTATTGTATACAATTAATTATGCATAATTAATCAAGCCAACCGAAACCAAAACCTTATCCTAACCCTAATCCGCATAGTAAGACATGTAGTTAATTTATTACTCAATACCTAAATGTATAATTACAACTTTAACAAGGGACCTTAAATTAGTGTTGGATTTTTTGATAACGATTCGTTTTGTGATTCTATAAGATTTGTTTCTGAATGTTTTTTGATTCTGTATGAAATGGAAAAATCTATAAGAAATGTGTTTTTAGCATTTTTAATTATGTTCTTTTTATTACAATTAGTGTTGTAAGTGTATTGTTTTTTATATATTAAATTAATAATTGTTATTCATTGAGAATACTTCACTAAAAAGTGAATGTATGTTCCGTAAGTGTATAAAATGTCTTTGTGCATGCATTAATTATAAATTCATGAGCAGCAATTGACATAAACATTCTTGCAGGCAGTATGAGCATATTTTTTTTATATAGTAAAGACCATCTTCAAACTGGGAGAAATTATTCATCAGAAAGTGCTCCTTATGACATACTAAACATTCCCACCTCTTAAACTGCGCAGTTTACTTAGTTCACTAAAAATCCCCTCACAGACAGGAAGTTAGGAGATAGTGCTTTGGTTAACAGTTACTTCCTTTGGTTGAGTTTTACAGACATTTTAGGTTTAGGACTGAGAAGAAGAGAAGAGAAAAGTAACTGATAAACAAAGATTGACGTTGTTGGTGAACTATGGTTAAGCTGAGTAAGGAGCAAAGTTTGCTTATATCAAATCAAATGATTGCAAGTAGCTCAAAGTGCGAGTTTCATACTGACTGTCTGACGTGAACTGCGGTGTGCCAGTTGTGTCTGTGTACATACCGCTTATAATAACTCATAACAATAGTTTGACATCATAAAATTATTTACCGTGGTGTTTACATCTTTACTTGTGGTATTTGCACCTCTTTTGTTCCATGGAAAAAAAAAAACTCCTCATGCAACCCAATATTGGGTTTATTATATATGTATATATGATATCTATATATACAATATCTGAATAATATTTTATGTGTTTCTTTACAGTGAAGACCATTTTTAATCCAGCTCCAGCTATTGGGAACTGTGTTCTGAATTTATTCAAAGCATCTGACGTTTTCTGCTGCAATGAGTCTGAGGTGAAAAACAATATCTGTCACATTGCATCAATAAACAAACTTGATTTTTTTTACAATTTGGTTCTGTGTGTGGTTGCCAGGGTGTTGCTATGCTAAGGTGTTCAGAGTGATTTTAGTGAGTTGCTAGTGTGTTGCAATTTAAATAAAATAATCATTATAAAGTATAAATGAACATTTAAAAAATGAATACTAATTCAAAAAAGCAGTTTGACATTAATTTTGAACCCAAATTGTATGTTAACTGCATTCGCCTGCATAGACTATTTTCCAAACAGGTCTTCAGGTTCACTGAAAAAGGCTACTAGATTAAAACGAGATCTCATTTATTTGCCTGGTCATGACCTGATGCTAGAAACAAAATACAACAGCCCAAAAAGTCACCCACCTGCCAAGTGCAACAAATTACAGGGTTGGCTGTTGTGCTTACAGTAACTGTTATGTTTGGGGCCACCCTCTTTTACATCGTAGCAGGGCGAAGTGACAGACAAGGGATTGGATTGATGGGAAACAGTAAAGTTTAAAGCAGCAAACGGCCAGGCAGGCAGATGCACAGATGGTGTGTCAGTGTGGCGGGGCGGAAAGCTCCAGCGTGATGAGAGTTTGAAACAGAGTGCTCCGTCAGGCAGCTTTGATGTGGCTGGGAGGTTGGAGGGGGAAAAATGTAACAGGTGGGACTTAAAGTGAGAGCCTCAGTACAAATCAACCCCTTAGATTCAGCCCTCGTCCCAGCGCAGATATTCGCATACCCGCTTGGCTCTCACCCCACGACTTCATTGCAAGAGTGACGATGAATCATCAGCAGTTTACAGAAGTAGATAACCACACATTGATGAGTAATGTCTGCACTTTTCTGTTTTGGCAGCCAGCTAGGAAAGATTGATGGCAAAGCTTAAAGTACACAAATACAAAGGGGTTACTTATTGCCTGATCTTTCAGTATGATTCTTTCTTTTGGTGGGCTTGAGTTGGGGCTATCCTTCACACCTGCACCATACACTTATTCGTGGTGACATAATATATGGTTTATGCCCATTCTTTTCCATGTATTCTTAACCATTGATCTTCAGCCAGTTGTGTGTAATCACATGAAGTGATAAATAATGAAAAAATTATTGGTGGCAACAACCTACACTAAACAAAAGCAAAAACTTTCTTCAACTCTGAAGAGAGCAATTTTTGCATTCCCTGTAATTTTTCTCTCCATTCCCCTTTTTATTATGGAACACCTACATTATACATGTTTCTATCTTGTTTCATGATACAAACAATTCCTGATGGATAAAATTGAGTCTGGCCTCAGTTTTTATTTGTATTTTTAATGTCCTGTTTCAAAATAAAATGTCCAATTTAGTTAGTTATTTAGAAACTACTATTTCATATTAAGGTCACACTTTATTTTAAGGTGTCGTTACACATGTTACATGTACATACATTATAATAACAATAAATTATGATTAATTACATGCTAGTAACCCTATAAGCCAAACTCAAACCTAAACTTAACTATTAGTACATGTTAGCCTTGTTAATTTATATTACTATACTTAAATTTATAAATTACACTTCAACAAGGAACACCTTAAATAAAATGTAACCCTTATTTATTAACTTTAAACCATGTCAACAGTTTAACCAAATTGTTAACATTTTACGATCAGGCTACATTTGGTTCATATAAATAATGCATTGGGTGTCATGAACTAGCAATGAACAATAATTGATTATATCAGTCACGGTTAATGATCATTTAAAAAATGCTTTTATTTAGTTAATTCATCTTTGGTGATAATATACTGTATTAAATAATATCAATGTATACAAACTGAAATAAATTACCATTTACCTAGATTTATAAATGCTGTGTAATTCAATCATTGTTAGTTTATGATAACCATGCACTGATGTTGTAATGTTGTGTTAGTATCAACTTAAATTAAACTCAGATTCTCTTCAAATTGTCACTCAGCTCTAACAGTCGTTGATCTGCAAATGGAAACTGTTAAATTATGCTAATGCATGCTGTAGCACAACTTGCATCTATGCTGAGACAAAAACTTGCGTTGCTTTCTAAATTTTGCCCTAACACATTTCATAAAGCAACTACACATGAAATCAAGTTGTTGTTGTTTTTTTAGCTAGAGGCATTTGACAAGTAGTATGTTTCTGGCTATGGTAATTTGAACAGATTAGCATAGTTGCAGATTAGCTATTAGCATAACTGTAATTAGCATAAATGTGACTGTTTTCTCATTATCTTGTGGTGTTCCTTTTAGGCAGAGCTGTTGACTGGTATGTCCGTTACCTCAGTGGAGGATGCCAGTCAAGTAGGCCTGGAGCTGCTAAACAAAGGTTGTGGTTCAGTCATTGTCACCTTGGGGTCACAGGGCTGTGTGGTGTGTCAGCCCACAAACACGGCCTAAACACAATCCCACCACCGCGCGTGACTGCTGCGATACTACCACGGTAAGACTGCAGGTGTTGTAGTTGCAGGTATTTGTAGTACAGAGACAGTAAATTAGTTTAGTTTGAGTCTATAAAGTTGTTTTATAATTTTAATATATTGTTTTTGATAAAAGTGCTGTGCAGATTTATAAACTAGGGTATGTATTAGATAACAGTCAAGTAAATCATAACATTGCACACCTAATCCCCCTTTTTATGGAGCTAACTGTGATTTAAAACTGATCCAGCACTTGAAGTATGGAAGGAGAATATGGTTAGTTATTATCTGCAGCAGACATATCTGGCGCTCAAAGCCTGTGACTCACTACCTAGGGTACTTCCTGGGTAGTTCTCTATCACTTTGTTCTTTGTTAAAACACATGCCCTATTTATTAGTTAGTCTCACAAGGAGAAGAAACTTTTAACTATAGATATCAGGTCCATTTTGCAATTTATTCGGCCAAGAACCACCTACTTAAAAGGAAGAGGTTCGCAAACTCACAAACAACCACACTTTTCTGTAGACTGGTGAGAAAAGGAGTGGCATCCCATTGGAATTTAACTGGAACGATACAGATATCTAGAATTTCCATCTTTTCATAAGTCATGTTTTTTTGTTTTTAATTTTTAGACACTTAAAACAAAGATTATTAAGTTGTGCTTAAAGATATTGCAACATAACTGCCTTTGAGTGTCTTAAATGCAAAAAAACATTTAACACTAGATTAAATATTAATTTTGATAACACCCATTGCACCAGTCAGAATGGGTAGACTTATAACATGCATCAAATAGTCTGTGAATGGTCTGTTTGTGGTCCACCTGAAGCTAAAACTATGACACAGTATCTGAGAAGACCAGATGTTTGTATACCCCTACAAATTTGTCATCAGCCACTACAGTCCATAGTGAAATATATTTAGTCATCAGTCATAATGTGCCCATACCATATGGTCCACAAGCATGATTCATAGTTGGAAGTAGTATGTATTTTGAACGGTAGTAAACACAATGTATGCATCATTTGGAACATTTGAATCAACATTTTCTTCACCTAGTATGATTCTGATGTGGGCTTAATTTTGACGAGAAGTGGAAAAAACAAGTGAGATCAAAATAATCCTGGTGAGAAGGCATTTCTGGAGTTTCACGTCATTTCTTACTAAAATATCAGATTGTTGTCAGAAGTTTCAGTTGGCGTTCTACGTATATGTTAATTAAATACGGCTACTTACTTGCCTCACTTTTTACGAGTCTGACATCAACCTTATGTTAATTGTGGATTGGTTTTTTTTTTTATTTCTGTTTCTCTTTTTTATTTTTCTGGTTTTCTGTTTCTCTTTGATTTTAATCTCTGAAGCACCCTTAACTAATTTCAACAGGAATGCTAATTATGTCGTCATCATAAATATATTTCCAGTTTATTTTATTGCTATCTAAATGTTTGAAATGCTAGTGAGTCTTGTGAGAACAACAAGATCAATATTAGTCACATATTAGAATGTGTCAAGCCAGAAAGAAGAAAAGAGGACACATCATAGTTGTGATGCAAGTAAAGCATTAAATATGACATCAGCAGTGTTGCCAAACCCTCCCTCAGAAAATCTCTAGACCACCATCAAAGTCAAAATTTTTACAAAAGTCACCAAATATGAAATAAAGTAAATACAGTCAATTTGGAAAGGGAAAGGAAAGTAAAATATAAATATATATATATTTTTTTTTACAAATGATGACAGTTAAAAAAATATAACAAAGATGAAGTAGGCCTATAACAAAAAAGGTTGGAATGCTTAGGCCTACTTGTAAAACTCTACTGACACATTCGAAATCAGTAAATTATTCCTGTGATTTGCAAGACACATCAAACATGATGGAAATGATGGAAAGACCAAAAGAATAAATGTTGGGCTTTGTTTCATGTGTCACAAGTGTTATCCAGTCTGCTCAATACAAAGATAAGAATGTTATGATTGTCCAAAACCAAAAAGGGTGGGCATTGCAAGAATAAAAATAAAAAACTACAAAAAATTATATTTTTATTTAATATAGCTAAAAATAGCTCCTTGTCACACAAAAATCTATAAAAGTCGCAGCAACAATGACAAAGTAGCTAAATTTTGCGACAAAATAACCAAATTGGCAACACTGCCCATCAGTGACCAAAACTGCCCAAAAAGGTTCCACTGTTTCTCTGGTCTTTATTTTTATTTTTATTTGGATTAGAAAATGTCTTGCAATTCATATAGACTGCATTTTAGTTCTCCTTTTTTAACCACATCTTTCATGGTTAAAAGCAAATTCGCCACTACGTCCCACACCTACTGTTAGCATGACGTGCAGACCACTATCGTTCTATGTATCTACAATTCTAAGAAAAGGCGATTTATTTAGAGAAGTTATAACATAAATGGGGGTTTTCATTATTTTATAAACCCTGTAGTTTTCATCAGAATGAAGCAGTGGATTCATAAGATTCTTTTGAGACCACATCCATCTCTTTTAGTCAAGGATTCTTCTGCAAATCACTGCAGTCATACATAAAGATAGCAGTGAATTAACAGACTTCTCTCTTGTGATGTACCTCTGGTGGACCTCTCAAATGATTTAGTCTGCTTTAAACCCTCAGTTAACCCCTGCAAGCTCGCATTCATTTTTGATTGAAACACATAAAAACAGTAGTAATTCTAATATCAGAACATTTTGTTATTAGTTCAAGTATTTGCTATTGACTGTTCAAATGTGAAGTTTTGCGTAACGTGTCCATGTGTGTGTTTTTGAGGGAACAGGATCAAATCACAGCGGAGTGTACAGCCCGTCAAAATCGTCTTAACCACGGCTTGTGTACTGCAAATACATACGAGCATCCGCACTGTGTCTGTCACGCGACTCTCTGTTCCCCATTCGGTTATACTAACTGATGGTAAAACTAACTTTAAGGGTGCACTGTGTAATATTTAGGATGATCTATAGACAGAAATGCAATATAATATACATAACTACGTTTTCAGAGGAGTATAAAGACCTTACATAATGAACCGTTATGTTTTTATTACCTTAGAATGAGCAATTTATATTACATATACCACGGTCCCCTTACATGGAAGTGGTCACCATGTTTCTACAGCAGCCCTAAACGGACAAACTGCTCTACAGAGCGCGTTTCGTCACTATCTTGTTCTTTTTGCGAAAAACATGGACACAAGATGAACAAGTAACTTAATATTCGCAATGACATCGGTTTATTGAATAATTAAGTAAATATAATTCCTTAATTTACCTTTGTAAAGAAACCTCATTGCTCTCTGCAGTCTCAGACGACGGCATCTTAGCCCTGTATCGGCCACCGTAGCTTCTCTAAAGGGAGGGGCGAGCAGGGAACTGAGCCGTTGGTTGCAATTCGCAATCTCAACCGCTATGCCGTCAAAATCTACACACTGCATCTTTAAAGCTGAAGCTTACGATTATGGCGTTACATTTCCGATGCGTGCTTGTGGTGTCCATCCAATCACAATGCACTGGGCCAGCTGGCCAATCAGAGCAGACTGTGCTTGTCGGAAGGAGGGGCTTTGTAGAATACAACGCGTTTGGGAGAGGCGGGGCATAGAGGAACTACAATAATCTACATTAATTATCTTAAAAATAGCATCATATGACCCCTTTAAAAAAAAAAATTAAATAATTTTTCTAGAACTTCCAAACCATACTGTTTAGTTAAAGTGTTTTTTCTCATCATTTGCAAAATTGTTATGTGTATACATTAGGGATGGGAAGATTCCCCGATTCGCTTGGTGCATCGGCAAAAAAAGTTAACGATGCAATGCATCGGTTTAAAGTGTGCATCGGATACACGTTGTCATTTGTATCGCGATGCATCGTTTCTAACATATTTGCATTGGTAAAAAACTTTATTTATATATAATCACTAGTAGATATGCTACATTTGTATTCTTTAGAAAGTGACCAATAATCTGAGACCAATATTTTACATGTGTGTGTGATATAGCAGTTAAAATGTAGTTTTAATTTAGTGATTTTAACTTTTAGTTTAGTGATTATTAATGCTTTA